>NQII01000580.1:62495-153724 GCA_002778355.1 Clitarchus hookeri | reverse complement strand
GGGGGGGGGGGGATGCTACATTATATTAGGCAGGTGTACCAGTTTTTTTGGCTCTTCAGTGTATTTCACGATTTATTAGGGCCAGGCTCATGAAATTCATTTTGCAAGCATACTTTATAGCTCCAGTAAAGTATGTAAGTATAAACCCTACGACCATTTATAGACATAGTGATTAGCTAAATTAAAAAAAAAATATTTTCATCCCAGTGCCTTTTTTTTTTTTATCGAAATCAGTTTATAACAGGGGCAAAAAGATTTAAGCTTAAAATACTAATATAATTTTTGCATTTTCCAAAATTGAAAACATTTATTACTACAAAAGTATTCATGTTCGTCTGCATAAACTCTGCTTTCGTATACACATAACTTTTAGTTTTAATTCGTTATATACGAAAACAACTATTCGGGAATTCGTGAATTTCGCCCTGCCATGCAGTAAGTTTGAAGGCAAAGTCCTTGCAGCGGAAGCGACACCGATATGCCACTGAAAGTTCCGTAGAAAGTTCCGTAGATACACTAACGCTCCGAGATAGTTTGGCTGTCGTCACGTCGGAAGGAGCAGCAGATGAAGATGTTTTCGTGGAGAGAGATGTTGCTCCTGGTGATGAGGTGCCATGTTCTTCGTTCATACTGGTTGCAGCAGATTTTGGTAGTGGAGCCATATGATTGAAATCATGCTTGCAAACTGAATTTCATGAGCCTGGCCCTAAGAAATCGCAAATTATAACGTGGGCATACTATTATTTAAGATACAGACCCAACTGAAAAAAAGTACTAGGTCTATGATACATTGCTTACCTTTAAAGGTAATTAAAATGCAAACAATAATACATTTACTACGAATTTTTATAAAAAATATATCCTATTTGTAATAGTTCTTTAGGTTATTGTGATTGAGGGTATTCACTTAACCAATATTACATTGGTTATATGATAAAGAAAATATATATGTGGTATGCATAATACGCAGAAAGAAAATAAAATATTGGTATGAGGAAATGTGCTATGATCGCTTTTTATGATTGGGAGGTAGGGTTTTCGGGGTTATGACATTACATGATGCTTAGTGTTTAGAATTCTGTGACCAAAATGGGCGAGGTCGATGAGTGGTGTGATTTGTGAGAGGTGGAGAAGGGGGAATGTTTTACGAGGGGATTGAGGATAGGTAAATGAAGGTTTGTGGTCGTTGAGGGATGGTGAGATGGCGAGGGGTTGTGGGAGTGTTTATTGCTNGGCTGATTGTTGGTGTGTGGGTTGAGGGTGTTTGGTGTTACTGTAAGGTAAGGGGACAAGTGGTGATGTGTGCTAATTTTTTACAAATTTATTTGGTTACAGGTTTTTTGATAGTTGGGAAGGTAAATGGAGGGAATTCTGGCGTACTGTGTGTTTGATTTCGCAAAAAATTTATTAAATCGGAAGAACAGAATGTTTTTTTAATTACATTTATAATTCTTTCTGCGTATGGTAAATTAAATTTTTAAATTCGTAAATGCATAAACACATTGGCATGTGGGGCGATCGGCACATTAACAGGGGTTTAAAAAAAATATAAGTCGAATGAGTGGAGGTTTCTACGCAAACGGGCGATTTTTCTAGGAAATGCACATACTTATTAGAAATCGACATTAAAAAAATGTTTATTATGTTTTTTAAAAAATATTTTTTTAATGAAAATCATGTAAATAGTTACGGGTTGCTGGAATTGCCGGCCTTGGGTTGGGTGTGACAAAGAGCCGGCTGCGCCTGTGACGTCAACCAAGACGGTGGACGGATCCGGATCCACCATTCCTGATGCTAGTGCCTCAAAGGAACATTCCTATACTACTTATAAATATGCAATATTTTCGACATTTAAAAAATAGTATAAAATATCACATATACATTATACATTTTAATGGTAATTTTTGGAATTTTGTTTTCTTATTTGTGTATTTTATTCTTACTGGTCACTTGAAGTTAAATTTTTTGCAGAGCTAATTACGACACGTTTTACACGACTGCGTCGGTTTACTAAAATAGCGTCTCGACTCTCGTGTTAATCGCGCGACTCACACCGCGCGCAAATCGTCGAGCTAGTGTCTTGTGTTACTGTTAACTTAGTGGTGTAAACGTAGCATATCAGTTAACCATTCATTTCAAGTTATTTAAGAGTCCACGAAATGTCAGTGTGATTTATAACTATAACGTTTCTTACATTTTGTGGCACTTTGAACAAGTTTTCCTTTGCGTTTTTTCAGAAGTATACAACATTTATGTTATAACATGCAGCCGGGACGTGGTAGTTTTTTGAAGCGAATTATGTAGTGGAATTTTCACTGCATATGTGAAATGATTCATGCATGTTATTGAGGCAATATATTAAACCTTAATATTAATTGTTACATTTTTACTTACCACTGTTTAATAATGTTGCCTCCCATAAATAAAGTTCTGAGAACTGGTAAAACGTTGCGACTTGCGAGTAAGCAGGCAGTGCTGACGTGCTCAGTGTTCACTGACCCGATGGAAAAACAAACCCCTGCACCTGCAGCCACAGACACTTTCCAAATGACTAATCACTGTTACTGATACTCTTGAAGGATTGTTGTAAACAATATCGATGATGGTCAGAAGGAGGAGGGTGTTGAACAGCTGCTAAGTGTAACCAAATACAGTAGAGTTCTCTACTGTATTTGGTGTGAATAAGAGACGCCGGAATGGTAATGGTTTTGGGTGGGGGAAGGGGGTAGGGATTAAGGCCGGAGGAGGGTGAGAAGGTGCACAAGCGTAACTGTGTGACGCTGGGAATGGAAAGATCGTAGCAGAGAGGGGTTAACCTTCTGTGCCGTGCGCCCTTGACCATCAGAACCTAATACATTGTTGCTACACAAAACAGAGAAACTGTGTGTTTGTTACCTATTCTAAAGCACTGGGTAAAGTGTGTTTTTAAAATAGTTACTTTTTTCTATTTTTACTTGCCATTTATTTTTTTTAGAGCAGTCTCGGGAGGGGTCATTGCCCCTTTGGCCCCCCTCTGTATCCACCCTTCACATAAACCTACGTGTTTTATGTTGCTCAAACACTTACTTTCCAAATGATTGTTCCTGTAATTATTTCATGGTAGTAAACCCTATAATTCGAAACATTATGCCGATTACATTCGAAGTTGATGCTTCGTATCCGACTTCCGTAATGCAATTGATTGTACGCTAACTTGTGGTACGAGGTTTTCTTGTTTAGAATGTCGATTAAGGCGCATGCGTATTTGCAATTGTCCCACTTCTGTTGCATATGTTTCTGGTTTCATCTGCAATGATGCTACTGTCACTGAGACGTCAAGGTCTTCCTACCACGTAATATTTTAACAAATTCATCTAAAAATTGTTTGCACCCATGTAGAGTAAGTAAATTAGTTATATCAGTAACTTCTTGTTTGAGTGGGCCAATTAATTTGGTTACCGCGGTAATGAACGTCTGTGATATGCGGACAGGCATCTAACGTAAGACGCATAATAGTTCAAACCATCACATCACGAAAGTGAATATGAATTAATGTGTTTTGAAATACAACTGGCCACTGGACTGAATTCGCGAAAATCAGGCTTCCCTTGTTTTAGGACAGTAAAATTCTCGTATGAACCGAACACTGACTCACGTATTGCCAACATAAGTGTTAAAATCACATATTTAGAAATGTGGACGTTTGGATACGTATAACTTTTCAGTAGACTCATATTTTCCGTAATATAATAAAATATAGTAATTTGAGTTTATTCCCAGTTGCGTTAAAACTATGTCAATAACGAATCAAAAAATTTTCAGAGTACATATTTGCAAAAAAACGTGTGCTGTTTTTAGTTGAAACCACGCGATTTTTACATTTATAGTGACAAAAAGGCAATCCAAAGATGGTGGTCTGTACTTTGTTACTGCGCAACTTGCGTACGCTCTCTACTGTCGAATATCCACTATTATTCAGACACAATGCACATTCGAGAGTAGCATTCAGCCAAAGAGAGTATGAGTAGGATTAAGTTAAATTATTCCTGTTTTTTCCCCGTACACAATGCAAATATAAAGAACAAATATCCACACTCACGTCATTCCCGCCTCTGTGAGAGTCAACACGTATGCTGCTGCAATAACCAAGAAACTGTCTTGTCCCCGACCTTCCAGCAGATTGTATGATGCAAATGAGGAGCGGAAGGAGGGGCGAGGGGCTGCAGTAGAAGGTAGAAACGGCAGAACTCATATACACAGAGCATTTAATAAAAAATACTTGAAACAGGCGTTTAACCGCGAACTCCAGCTACACGCGCCAGCAAAATGGCGTCACTCGCCAGCTATATATTGGAACGCTGTTCCCCAATCAGCGCGTTGTAACACTCTATTCACCCGGCTGGCGTGCCAATAGGGAACCTTCCACAGCACACAGTAGCCAATCAAACTCAAGTCCCGATTCCAGAGCATCGCGCAGCCAATGAAGCCGCCACGCCATTTCGTCTCTGCGTACTTATTTACTCTGTGCCTTAGCCGTCGGTAACGTCCGCCACGTTTGCACATGCGGAAATAAGGGGCGTCAAAAATGCCTCAGTTAGGTAAGGTTAGGGGCGAGGCAAGGTCGTGGGCAGAATTTGGCGCCCATTTTGTAGAATAAACCGCCCCTTCCGAAAATGAAGTTTTGAAATAATTTATTTCAGAATTTGCGCTAACTTTTCGTTTCATATCCACGTATAATCATGTATAGTCCACACATACCAGTATAAAATTACCCTATAATATTATTTAGTAACATGCAACTTGATTTTGAAGTATGTAAAGTATTAAAATATACACTTATACTGCATTTGGCGTCTTTACGTGAGATTGAGGGAGGGGTTAACCTCCCCTGCCCCTTTTGAGACCACCTCCTTTCCCGACGCCACTACGGAAAATTGCTGTACTCGCCTCCGCCTGTAATCGGCCCGGAATGGCCATAGTGGGTGGCTGCAAGTGTCTGACAGTGCGACCACCGAGCCTCCATTCCCCTTCAGGACTTCGTGTGGCCGAGTCGAACAGGGACAGGAGCAGGAGCCATTGTGCTAATAGTCTCTTGTCTGATTGCGAGCAGGGAGGTGAGACTAGATAGGTCCTGTCGAGTAACTATTTTCTCGGGTCGCAGCCGTGTTGCCAACACCAAGAATGTAATGGAAATTTATTTATTTTTACGAAATATAATCATAGGAGCGAAACAATACCTTTGCTCAGTTTGTATTTATGAGGTGGTTATAATAATATAATTTATATTTTAATAGATAAGAAATTACGCAACGATAATGTTATGACTTCACTCGACATTTAAACAGTTGCTGCCCTGTTCCACTTGATGCTTTGTGACTTGCCTGGTATTATGTTTACCGAGACGAGATCGTTGATTTTCTATTAGCTTTGTCAGAAGGACGTTTCAAATACAAAGCTGTTGTTAAAAAAAGTGAGCATCACCAGTCTTCAATGCCTAATTTAAGAAAGAACTGGAAGTCAACCCTGAAATAGTTTAATACCAATTTCCATCTGGTTGAACAGTAGGAAAAAAACCTCAGATAAATGGGTTACCTAAAAAATTTTTACCTTGACGAAGGTGGGTTCTCTAGATTGTCTCATCAGAGTAGCCAATATCTGAATTCATAGCTTTTCATCGTGTTGATGCGCTTTGACAAATGCTGTTACGTTGGCAACATAACTGTGAACTGTTTAAATTTTGAAGCTCAAAATAAGAGCTCGGCTTAATGCATGGCAGTGTCGCTTCTCTACTTTACTTGCTCTGTGAGTGCGTGAGTAGAGAAGAGTTGAGTTGAGAGAGTCGGGCGGCTCTTAGCAACGAGGTCTTGAGAGCCGATGAAGGTGAAATTATGTGAGAATGGAGCAGCGCCGGAATACAATAGCGGGGGAAACGGGAGATCCCCGAGAAAACCCGCCGACCAGCGGAATTATCTGGCACGATTTTCACTTGCGAAAGTCCGGGAGCGACCCGGCCGTGGATTGAACCCGGTTAGCCTTGGTGGGAGGCGAGCAGGCTAACCGCTCAGTCAAAGCGGCCCCTGAGAGTAGAGGACTAGGATGTCTGGTCACAGCGAGAAACAGAAGGGTTTGTAACGAATGTTATTACGCGAAGAAGGCCGACTGCGGACGACGCGAGGCACTCGAGAGCAGGGGGCCTGGAGCCGCGCGAAGTGTCTGCCGGGGCGGGCGACGAGCAGACGCTGAGACGAGTTCTAAAACCGTCAGGCGGCGTCTTCCCTCCCTCCCCGCCAATGGAGCGCGTGTTTCTTGGAGAAACGCCGGGCCAGTTGGTGCGACCACCACCGCGCGGCATGTCGTGTCCACCTCGAGTTCCGGCCCGCCCGAAATAACTTCCGGCAACCGCTGCCTGCACCGATCCGCAACCAATTTCACAAACACAAACTTTTCGGAACAAACACAGGTAAGGGCTGCTCATTCAAACTTACCGTTGTAGGCTGTTCACGGTTAAACGGGCACATTGACTGACATGTCCTCAGTAAAGTAAAGTTGGCAAAGACAGTGAGAAAGTAGTTCCATATCTTAACGTTGAATTAAAAATGTTGGGTGAAAACTTATGACCACTAAAATTATTTGTTTTGCATTACATTTTTTTAATGCATACACGTGTAAAAATGAGCAAGTTCGAAAAATGTTTATTTTTCTGATAATTTCACAGTTTCATTTGACCGACGCACGAATAAAGTGATAAGACCTTGTCACTAAGTTTACACATGGTGGAATAATACACAATGTGTACACAAGTACATCTTAAGCAGGACTTTAAAAACTACTCATTTTATCGTGAGCAGCCTAGAAAAATGTTTGCCGTTAACCTTTAGTGAAGAAATCCGGTTTCTACAGGTGAAATGCAATAATCGTTTCTCTTGCGACTTATTTCATCCCCGTATTATGTTAATTGCAGATATGTGAGCACTTTCCAAAGCCCTGCTTAAGACCTACTTCCCTCCTAAGGTTGTATCCTTCCGTCGCATGTAAAATTATTTAAATTTCCAGGGGCTAACAGTTTTATTCAAGCGACAAGTAGGTGAAAACGTGAAGATTTTAGGAACCGAAATAAT
Source organism: Clitarchus hookeri (assembly GCA_002778355.1). NCBI lineage: Eukaryota > Metazoa > Arthropoda > Insecta > Phasmatodea > Phasmatidae > Clitarchus > Clitarchus hookeri. The sequence continues at coordinate 146,627 of NQII01000580.1, read as the reverse complement.
TTACGTATATGCAAATCCGTGTTTACATACAGAAGAACACAAACTTGATTTGCCATGGATTTTAATATAACACTCGCAGTACAACGTCAAAACTTAGAACTATTTTACTTGATTTGCTACCATTAACTGGAAGTCTGTGTCGGCTGTACGGTAGCGTATGTGCATTTAACGGGCAGCGTTTTTTCAAAGGTTGATTTCAAAAGTGCTCACTTTACCTGGATCAGTCTATGGAATTGTAAGTTTTATATCCGTAGGAGGTAAGACCACGCAATCTGAGATTTATTTTGTCATCATGTGAGAATTCACACTCTTGTTCACACTTGAGAACGAGTAAGCCGTTAGCCACGTTATGTTTTGAAGGCATAATCCTTGCAGACGGAAAACAATTGTGCGTTTAATTACCTTTCCGGATAGATTTAACAGTAGCTTGCATAACTAAGCAGATGCCAACTGTTAATTGGCTGCTTGTTACACCAGTTAGCTACAATATTTACAACAGCGTCAGTGTCGTCAAATATATGTGCCGTAAAATGTGGACCATTAGCGAAATTGGCACAAAAATTTGCGTTCTTAAAGTCTATCTTGTTCCCAAGTGAATCAGTGAACATTTTACAAGTATTTAATATCGCTGTTTGAATTTATCATATGACAGAGACCTTTAGAGAAGTAACAAGGCGTACTTGCGCCATTATTGAACGCGTACTCAATTGCTTATTTGAATGCGCAGTGAATCTGGACCTACCATGTAGTGTACACTTTCTTATTGGTTCTCCTAACATCTAATAGACAGCATTATATATCAAGTAAATACTTTAGTTTAGTATGCCATTTGACCCAAACAATTTCAACCTACTTAATATGTAGCAGTATCTGTGTTAAACATAGAATGTGTTAATACATAACCGCTTTGTTCTCTATTAATGCAGATCGCACCACATGAGAAAATTGAGCTTTTGTGCCATTTGTCTCGGAGCATTCAACAGATTCCCACCGAATTTTGCACCCAAGTAGTGCTACAGAAGGCCATGTAAACTTATACATTTTAAGTGTGTCCGACATTATTTACAAAATGGATACTGTATAAATAACTTAGATAAGTTTGTCATATCTACTAAACTATTAAACCAATTCCAATTAAACTTTTTATGCTGAGAGCACCCTTTAGATGCATAAAAAGTGTTTATGAGATCATATATTGACCATTTTCTTGGAAGATAGTGCCAGATCACAAAATGTAACATTTTTGCCATGTCTCGGTAACCAATAAACTAATTCTCATCAAATTTACCACATAAGTGGCACTACAGTATGACGTGTAAATTGATATAATTTAAGTAGGTCAACTTTTTCAAAATGGCTGCAATGTAAGTTATTTAGATAAGAGTGACATATATATTAAATAATTTGACAAAATTCAACCAAATTTTGTTTACTGACAGTATCTATTAGACGCACCAAACATGCATATACAGCGCCCGTTTTAAGGCCGTTTTTTACGATAGCACCAAATGAGAAAAAAATGTGATGCCAAATTTTGGAAAATAGGTTTAAGCCCAATATACCCATGCTTTTGCCTGATTACAACCTAAGTTGATGCTGTGAATCCTACATCCGTTATGCAGTTGGTTGCACGTCAACTTACTGTACGAGGCATTCTATGTCCAAGTCCCGAGTAAGGCGTGTGTGTATTTGTAATTATCACTAATACTGTATTTGTTTCTGCTTCAAAATTATTTGCATTCTTGTAGAGTAAAATTGGCTCATTAGTTGTGACTCTAATTTCTTGTTATGCATACAACGATATGATGTTACTGGTTCTTCGAGTTTTCATCTGAAAGTTAATAAGACAGTTGGTTCAAATTTGCACTAGCTGATACGCCAAATGGCTATGAATTAGAACAGTTGACAGTTGCGAGCCCACATTGACCAAGGGTGGCCACTTTCCATTTTGAAAAGAATAATAAATTTGCCTTTTGAAATCATATTACACCTTTTCTGGAACGCTGATTGACGTGGAATATATTAATAATAATGGCATGGTAGCCGAAGTTGAAACGCCCAGTGGCAATAGTCTTGTTTATTTAACAGGTTTATTTTTGACTCGCAGTTCTTTAGGGCCAGTCTTACACAGTAAACCCGAATCCGTGATACCAGTCAGTTAAATGTCATTCATTGAAAGTTAGTTCATAAGGTACAACCTTATGGTGACTCAATCAAATGAACTGTGAACCAGCGACTTATGATTGTGGAATTCCCGACATTCATTGGTAATCTGTTAAAATTCAGCAAAATGTTGTTAACATGACTATTATCTATTTGTCTTTCATTACTAGTGGAACTATATCCATTGTTTTTCCACGTAATTTCAACAAACCACAGACAAATTTCTTGAACCAGAAACAGATGCATCAAAACATGAAAAATATTGGTATATTAAAAATACCATAAACACATTGAAAACTAAAATAACCGTATCCACAATACAAAAATAAAAGGCAACTCTAATCTTCTATTCAATATTTTAGCTGCAGTTTTCCTATTTCAGACTTATATTTGCGATACAGGTGCAAAAGCCGCTTAAATAAGTATGTTTGTAAAGTCCAGCTTGCCTTACAACAAATTGTTAAGGACGTAGCAAATAAGCTAATGTCAACGGAGAAAATATTCTGACAACTGTCAAATATGGGCTGTAAACATTCGTGAAACTTCACCTGACAGAAAAAAGTACCTATATTGCAAGTCTGACGTTTTATTAAATTGTAATGCGAAATCCTGAGGTCCCGTATAATTGTAATGAACCAGAAATCTTTCGCAAAATAAGCAATTTGCAGGATGACTTTATGTACGCTGTGCATACCCTTACAGGTGTTCTGTTGCTACTGTCACGTGTATAGCTACTTGCTTACTTTGATGGACAGCTCGGGGTTCGGTTACTGCAAGAAAGAACTTCTGTAACTGGCGTGCGTACAGCTACGTAGGAGAAAACGTTCGTCAACCGCTAAGGTTAAGCGACGTTTTGAAATCTATACATTCGCGAAAACGTTTCACTGGAAATGACTGGCCCAAACTCTACTTGACCGCTCTGAACACATCGTAGAGTACCACCCTCAAGATACAAGCTGGAACTAATTGTCTCATTCCCTACAACAGAGACAGGCGTGCGATCCCCCCGAGAAAACAAGACACTGGCTCGTGAGTCAAAACAACTTCTGTAATGAACATATTTTGAAAGAATAAAACAAAACAATATTCTTACGAGCAGATATATTTGGCATTTCTGGCCACTTTACGAAAGGGAGAGTGAAAAAAATATGTGTCTTTCAAACATCTGAGATAAACGTTACTAGAAACTCCAACGCAGTTCATGAAATTGCCAAGTAAGAGATGATCAGGGAGTGAGGTTAGTTGATTTACATCCTACCTACGCTTTCTTTGACTCTTTGGAAGGCATAGAGCCAGAATGTAAACTACAGAACCAGCCATGCAAGTGTGAGTTGCTTGGCCCATATTCAACCCTTAGCATGCAAGTTTTCTGGAAATAAAAGTATTTATGATATATCATTTAATCATTCACGTGTTATATTGCAAGAAAATGGTACATTCAATCATAAATACAAATAAATGAATGAAAATGGAACCCTAATATTTTCGATTGTATTGAACAATTACGCCACATTCCAGAGTCTTCTCCGTGTTCCAGAACCAGTCAGCAGCGCATTGGTTTCAACATCTATTTGAAAACATCCTACTCTTTCTTGTTGCTTGACTATAAGAAGATGGCACATTAAATTGTTTTGGTCTAAGAGCGGGCCAAAAATTGTAATTTATAGAAACCAGGAGAATTTGCGAATTCAGCAATTTAAAGCTACATCAGTAATTTGTACAGGACTTTATCTTGTCTGCATCTTGGCTGATATATATTCTAAATTGTATTTTTTTATTCACTGAGTCGTATGTGAAACATCACTTTTTTACGAGTGTATTACCGTTTGAAGGCTCTGCATAACTTGTTAAATCAACGGCAATTATAATTAGTTGTAAGATCATTATGCGATATTTTTAGGTTTTGCTATATGCGTAACTACAGACTCAATTACTTGGCTAGCTCATTTGATGGTATGGCCTGTCTGCTGTTAATTGTACATTGGCTGTTGCCCTTCAGATCAGGGATTTTTCTTACGACTGAGTTTCTACTTTAGCGTTAATTTTTAAGTCTTTAGTTCTACACTCTACGTCACAAAATCTGTGACCCAGTCACAAAAATAATAAAAATGCACAATAACTTGAAGTATACTTTACCATGACATGATTTTGCGAAATTTCTGGGACATTATGTATTATTATTTACGTTAGCAGTAAAACCTTTCATGGATGCACTTCTACTGCATGCCACATGAGCGCAGTGTCTCATGCGTGGACAAATATGCTCAGCGAGAGAATTATCATCCCTCTGCACTCTAGCATTTTCTGATCACAAGCTTCAGGAACTCAAGAGTCTGTTTTATTTCCATACGACAGTTGATAGTTCCCCGTATCCTCTCAATACCCACTACTCCCTGTATCCTCTCATTGCCCACTACTCCCTGTATCCTCCCATTGCCCACTACTCCCTGTATCCTCTCATTGCCCACTACTGCCTGTATTCTCTCATTACCCACTGCCCCAACGATTCATTTGAGGGAAAACTAGACAAACACAGATGGAAGTTTCAGTATCACTTGAAATTCTGTAGTGTAAATAAAGCGATTGCTCACTGGGGCAGAAGCCATTGGAATTATGTCTGGGGTTCTATTACCCATGGCGTTGTGAGGTCTGCCGTACAGTTATTACTCGAAACACCTTTATCTTAAGGGCCAGCACACCGATCACTTGAACTGCGCTTCGTAGTGTCTGGAATCAAGGATTTTATTCACGAAGCTATTAAACTTGCGCTCAATATGATGATATATGACAAGAAAACACACTTCAGAAAAATACTGACAAAGTCGCCCTTACCGCTCCCGCACTTCTCAGTCTCAAACGCAGAAAACAGCACCAGGTAGGCGAGCTCCATGAATCATTCCCAATATATGTTTATCGTGTTGTCTCAGAGTTGTCAAGGGCGTGTCAGAGTCACAGAAGTGACAAGAAAGAATAACTACTTAATCCATTCCGACCCAGTGTTCACAATTGTGTACATTACGCACGTGTAGGTACTTTTTGGTCTGTAATACAAACTGCACCAACATTTACCTGTCGGTAAATGATTCGCAAACCCCTTTACTAGTCTGAGTAATAATTAGTTCATATAACTGTAACCGAATATATAGCTTACAACTCATTTACTGCGGCAACGATACAAGTGTTGTGTCGACTTAAGTACAAGATGCATCATAAAATGTATCGTTTGCAACACCTGAAACCGTGAATTAAAGTGGGTATGAAAGGCTTAAAATTTATCCTGCGATAAAGTGAAACGGAGTAAGTGGTGGGTGTCTTCCAATAGCACGTAACATCCTTTGGAAGTGGATAGAGGATGTGGTGGCTGGTGAGGACAGGAGGTGAGCTTAGCGCGCGCAGACACGACAGTCCGTACGCCCCAGGTCGAGGTCAGCCAGGTTGTTGAGACGGCGGTAAAAGCCCGGATGGGACACCCGCCGACGTCTGAGTGGCTCAGCCGTATCACTCAGGGCAGGGCAGTTGTACAGAAGGCGGAGGAGATAAAGGTGGGACTTTATAGACTCGCGTCTCGCAGCTCGGGACACAATCTCTCTTGTCCGGGAGCTTATTTGGTCTCCGGCTCCTTACTGTGTCTTATCATGTAGAAGCATTCCGGCCGGCTCCTTTCCGGTGCCAAGTAGATTTCAGACAAATGCCAGCACAGTTCTTTAATATACACATTCGCAATTTTCAGCTCCTAGATCAAAATCATACCTACTCCATTGTGTAAAATTAAATAAATTTTATTTGTATTTCATTTACATTTAGGCGTGGACTAGACATTTTCCTCTCAGTTCCATGTTTCAAAATCACGTTTCAAACAATAAAGATGCACAAGAACCGGTAACTATATGATCACAATAAATCCACGAAACTCTAGTTAAGAAACATTTAACTTCTTGCAATTATATTCTTAGGGTTTTGCAAATACTGCAAAAGTATTTTCTCAGTAGAACATAACTTGTTTTGTAAACAGAGTATGAATTTGATTCACCAAGAAAATTTTGTCGTGATAACAAAATGTGAGACCGCAGAAAAAGTTTCTGTTGATTGAATTATTTCGTTAGCACTATTTAAAAGAAATATTACTTAATTCAAATCAAGTTTTCCCAAAGTGTATAAATTGCTTTCTCTACCTTCTCCACGATGGAGGGTGCGCGCGCACGCACCTAAACAACACACACACACACACACACTCTCTCTTTCTCTCTCTCTCTGTCTCTTTCCCTTGTTCACTTATAAAGCATTAGCTGTGCCCGCGGTTCCGCTCGCGTGGGCTACAGAATTATTGTTTAGGTTTTTTTAATAAAGTTGAATTTTACTTAGTGTTAATCTTCTATACTCTATACATATTATAAAACTCAACGTCTCGGTGAATTAAATAGTTAAACCGCTTATTAGTATTTCTCTGTTATAAATATATTTATGCTACCACGGAGTTTTTTAGGTATTTTTATTCTACACAATTCTTTACTACATGATATTGCTCCATCTTTAACGGTTTAGACAGCGTATTGCAAAAGAGCGCGCTGGCGGCAAACTTTTTTCCGACTTGATTCACTATTATCGTCACTGGTTATTCCTTATGTTACTTTACGTAACAAAATATATACTAAAACCTGGCCAGAGAATATAGCTATGAATGAAAAAAAAACACGTAAATCGGATACGTGGTTCTCGAGTGATAAGCGCACTAACAGACAGAGACGTTGAGTTTTATAATATGTCTAGATGTGTTGTGAGATGAACCAGTACTCTTTCAGATTACAAAACAGCTCACAGTTAGTTCAACAGAAGTCAGAATTTATATCATTAGTGTATAAGAAAGTAAGTCCATTTGAGAAGTTAATGAGTAGTTAACGGATATGAACGCCATTTACTTTCCTTGATAAAACGTCTTCTTATTCGTCATTTGTTCAGCGCAAATGTTCCATTTCAACTAATTATTATTTATTTCTCGTATTATTTGATTGTAAATCTTGATTTCGTAGTTTTCTAAATACTCACATTCGAGCTTTGTAACTATCTTGTTTGGCTGCTGCCTATTTGATTGACTTTCTCCTGTAAACAAGATAGTATTTTATTCACTCTTGGGCCCCGTGTACTACAGATCATGTAAGAAAACCCGTGGTCAGAAAATAAAATAATCATGAAAACATTTAATAAATTAATAGTGCGGAAATTTAAACAACTATATATTTTAAATAGTATTTTAGAACATTCTTATATTTATGACACTATTTTAGAACTTAAACTTGTTTCCCATACGACGCAAATTATTAAACTCTATGGAAAATCCAAGACAGGCACGATTTATAAAGACTTTGGCGATTTGCGCTCATGTAAAATGTTTTCTTAGTAATAATTACACGAATAAGTAAAAATATATCCGACTTTCGAACAATTTGCACAACTGCAGACAAACTAATACTTATACACATGTGTTTGTAAACAGATAAATATTACTGACGATAGTCTTTGTCATTTGACCAAGTCAGTTCGTTCAGTAGGGCTGAGACTAAATAAAGTAATTATTTTTCTCATAAACGTTGTTACCGAAGCAGAGTTAAAATCTTCCCCTCGCACATAAGAGCAGATTACTGGGAAAGCGATAGGTGTGAACATTTAGTCGTCGTTGAAGCGGTAGAGAGGCAGAAAACTGATAAACAAACATGGCCTATAGCTAGGGGCAGTGATATTTCACGAAAAGTTTTGAGACAAGATACAGTCCAAAGCACTGTAAGGTCGTCCAGCTCCTTTGATTGGCTAAAAAAAGTTCTCGCCCGTGCTAACGGTTTGCGCACAAATCACGGAAGTTCAGTCTCGGAGTTACTTAGTCCTGAGTGGCTTGGTCAAAGACAGACACGGCACCAGCAGCCAATGGAGGTGTAACAACAGCTGAGGTGTGTATATAGTATTGAAGTCTACTGTGTGCTCCAATTTTTACGCGAAAAGTCACTCGCCCTACCTATAGCTACGTTACAAAAAATACTGCATTTTAATGAAGTTTCTCCTTCCGATAATTTGTATAGTTCCTGTTATGAAAAGCTTCAGACATAAGGTTGAATGTTTATGTGGAACCCTATTAAATCCAATATTATAAAATCTTTGTTTTCTATCCATTCTGTTTAAAACAATTAGGTATACACGGTAATCGTAGGTTTTGATAATTTTTTTAAATTATAAAAGTTATATTGCAATTCAGATTCTAATTTTATTAAGGAATTTTAGTTCATATCGAGGATGGTGGGTACAGGCTTTAAATACATTTTAGGTGTTGCAAAAAAACTAATTTTTTTTAACTTTACTAATAACTGTGTAACTCTCTGTCGTACGTTGTGACCAATCAGATGCGTATGTTTGATGTTATTGGCGGCAGGTCTTAATGCGACTATGGAGTGCATTCTAAACAAAGAAGATATCACCCACCAGGGGAGGGACTTTCTGTTCTGGATGCCGGTCTCAGCTGTGTACAGTGTTCATCATTTTATATACTCCTTGTGAAAAGTTCAATATACCGACCACCATGCCTGAAAGGATTAATAAGTTGCAGTCTTGAATACATTTCGGTCGAATCCATTACTGACGGGGGGAAACCGCCAGGTCGCACATATCAAAAGATCCTACGTACTTTGCGAGGAAGAATTTTCTTTAATGTCCATGTTTAAACAATATTCCAAGGTTTGAGCCTCAGATTTAGTTTACTTTGCTACACTATTGGTTCTTGTGTTGAATACGAACTAACTTTTCCAATTTATTGTTTTATTTTCATATTTAAATACATTTCTTCCATCTGTCGGAAAGGCAACCAAGAATTTTTTTAAATGGGATTTTAGTGCGACCTCAGCAGGATTTACAGAACATCATTGCAGAAATGTGACTCCTTAATTTTTTTTCTAATAAATACCGTTAATAATGTGCCAATACTCTAAATGGCATCCGCGTAGTAATTTCTTGATTTCAGTTTAACATCTTTACATCTTGTCAAAAAATAGTATTTCGTCTTTGTTCTGTGATGCAAAGAAAATTTACTGTGTGCGAAATGTATCAGTATATATTCCTCTAACGTCTGTCTCTTAAGTGGTTCTTCCGTGACATATGAGTGGTGTAAGTACGCTCGTCCAGCCGCAAGCGAGCAGCGCGGGTTGAAGCTGAGACATCGGCTATGTTGGATGTGTGACCTTCATTTTGACCTAGGGGGTCGACCCTGACTTCGACCTCGGATGACAATGACCTTGAAAAATCGAAGAAATCTGAGGCGATTTATATTTCAAATCGACGAATACTAAAAAATTAAAGAAATTTTTTTAACAAAAAATAGTAAAAATTAATAAAAAGTTATAATTGTTTTGAAATAAGATTTCTTTAAAGATAGCTCCCACTGTCTCCTCTTTCACCTTCTTCGCAATGTCCGCAATGTTTGGTTTGGACCTCGATCCCTAGGTATGCTCAATTCTCTGATCTTCACCATTGGTGCTATAGTGTACTACTTTCTTGGCGTTATTTTATCGACATCTTTGTTTCCAACGTCTTCCGCTGTTTACACGAATACCGGTCACCATCTTTGTTTTCAGAACTATCCACTAGGGATCGTTGCTATCGACATAGGCAGCGAGGCTATTCGTTTACCTACCAAACCACTTGCAGATGTTGGATTTACAAATTTCGTAGTTTTTTATCTCCATAGTTACATTTCTCACCTGCAAACTTCTTCATTTACTCAAATCATTCTGCTGGATTTGTTTACTTTGTTTCCTTTTAAAAAATTTCAATTTCTATGTTTAGACGTCGTTGAAGTTGTGTTCTCTTTCAACATACACACCTCAACAAAAGTTTTACACAACTGGGACTGCTGATATACTGGATTACTCACGGCCCAAGGGGAAGTACGGGATGAAAATTCACACTCTATGTACAGAATAACACGCCATACTTGACAAATGTTTTTTTTTAATGCGCGTACTGTCCCAGCGAACATCCTTCATGTGAAATTTATTAGTTACAGGAGGTGCAAAACATTTTTTTAGGTGTGTAGGTATTATTTCCAAGCAGATTTAACTTCAATTTAAATCCTGATAAGATGATGTGCTACGTAAAGAAACTCAGTCAGAATAAAATAAAAATGCTATTGAATTATCGATGTCTGCATTGGAGACACACCGTGGCTTACAGTCATTTATCTAGATATACACAATGAAAATGTCCCTTTGTTATGTCAATAGCTCGCCACAATTAGCACACTGATATACTACACACTGGCAACACTGCAAGCCTCAGTAGAACCCAGACTTTCGTTACTCAAACAGACCTTAAACAGGTGTCAATCGGTCTCTCTCATAACTAAATAGACACCAGAAATACGTCAGTTATTTCAGCTTACAAAGAATAGAAATTCTAAATTCGTGTTGTTGAAGCTGGAGAACACAGTGAGCATTTACAAACTTAAAAAAGTCATAAACTACAGAAAAACAACAGGAAAACATATATACATCACCGGTCCTAATTATTGGATCCTCGAACTTAGACTGGTTATTGACTATTACATGCAACGTATTAGATCTCTAAATATTGCGATTACGCCAAGGAAACTATCTTGGCGTTAGGTTTTCTGCTGTAAGAAATCCTATATGAAATTTCTCACTCCTGGCTTACTAAAATCTGGTGAGGCTTTTGTGACCGGAAGTAAAAATATATTTTAAAGTAGCATTGTATATACAATTAAAAACTATATTTTTATTAGTTAATTTTTTATTTATTGGAAATTAATTACTATCCCACAAGGCTTTACCAGTGTGGATCTTATGTTTTAGTACAGTTTGATAGAAAAACCTTACCGTTTTCCTTCTGAACCCCGTAGAAGGCCAGAATCGAAAAAGATGCACGTCTGGGCAATCTTAAATTTTATGTTAAATATAATAGGGTCAGTCTCGAACATTTACCACTCAGGTGGCAGAATTACGTAAGGGTATGTCATGGGAGAATCGTTATAACAGAACTGGCAGTAAAATAAATGAACCGTTCTCTTTACGTACAGAACTTTGAAGCATAATATTCAGGTATAATTTCTTCTCATACATCACGTATTCGTATGTAGCCAATTTGTATGCATGCATGTGTATGTAGGTATGGATTTATATCTGAGCTACACAAAGACACAGCATAACTTGAAACAGAGATATTTTATAATTAAATTCACTCTCATGCGCCTTAAAAAAAGAGGATGGGTAGAATTATAATTTTAACAATTGAAGGAAATTATTAAATAATGCAAAATATGGCAATTGCAGTAAATGAAAGAAATAATTAAGAGAAATAGGTAGCATAAAACAAAACTGTTTTTTTTAATAATAAAAAAAGATTTAGAATTCTGTTTGGAAACTAACACTGAGATTTTTGTGCACATAAAGTAAAATGTAGGTTTCTGGGTAGTGACTCTAATTTAATGAAGTGTTGCGGTTTGTGATCGGTAAATAAAGTGTTTAAAATTTAGTAATTAAATTCTAGTACGTTACACCATTTGCTAGTACTAGTAACTATTCCCTTCGTAATGACGCACCATTACTAATATCGCAATACTACGCGTCACACTTTCTCTCTACGCTAAATAAATAATATTATCTTCACTTCAGAAGTTTTTTTGATGATAGCACAGCTATTTGTCTTCTCCAAAATTCGCACTGCAAAGTTTATACTAAGCGAAATGTAGTTACCAGCATTTCGCAAAATCTTTATGTGACCAACTATATTCCATGTATGTATATTCTAGTTTTCATTTTAAGATTGGACCATAGTGGTTCTGGCAAGTCCTGTTCAACTCTTTAGCCAGTAATAAACTGTAAAAAATGATGTCGCTCTATCAGATGCAACCAAATTGAAGGCAAAAAAAGGTCTTGCCACAGTAGTAGCTAATGAACAAACAATTGTGAGCCGAGAACGTAAAGAACTGCCAAATGCAGTCGTGAAATTCACTTGCCTTTAGTAACGTAATAAGGGATGCAATATATAAAAAGTACTTTAATGTTAGCGACATGGGGTGGAAACCTCTCTAGGCTCACTCCTAACTTCGCCCAGATATGTCGCCACGTCGTTGGCATGTCGACAGAGGCCCACGTGAGACGGCAGGCGATTTTTAACGCTCTGACGCAGAGGTGAGATGCCAGTGTCAGCTCTGAGCTCGACTGCGGCCAACTGTCGAGCGAGGCTGCCAGGTTTGGACGGACAACTGCCCACCTACACCTTGCGAAGCCTACCTTAAGGGGCCCGCCTGCCTGCATCGTTTTTCTACTTTTTTAAGCCGAGAAGCACGGGATTTGTAAGGTTTACATTGTCAGGATTTACAAGATCGCCATCGCCGCTACGTGCAGGCCTCTGAACTGGCGTCCAGTGATATCGCAGTGCTACGTCTACATATAGGACTTTCAGCGGTGACCCTACCATTCTATTGAGGAAAAGTCTGTAGCAAATTTCAGTAAATCTCCTACCGTAGTTTCACACGTGTCCCGTTAGTATGTTTTAAGATATGGTAGTCTGAAAAAAGCAGTTCTTAACTGCATTGAAGGGCTCCGAAATAATATCTACAGTATGCATGGCAACTTTAAGAACACTGGGGGCACGTTTAATAGTATCGTCGAAGAAAACAGGATTTCGTTAACACTCCAACGTAGTTGAAGGGCCAGGTAAGCGGAACTCTTAAGGGGATCAGTCCTCGCCCGTCAGTTTACACACCGCTAACTGTAGCACCGGGGTTGCGTATAACAGTGTTCCCTTACTAACGCCTTGCGCTGTTAAAGGAGACTTAAAAACCATCATACAAAATAAATTAATTACTGTGAAGAAATGTACGGGAAATTTTTTATCATGAAGGAGACAAACTGTCGCAGCGGCCCCACGAATCTAGTATATGCTCCCCAAACGACATAATTGCAGATATGGTGGCAAAACTTTACGCCCCGATTATAACAGTTGAAGAGGAGGAGCTAAATAATGTGCAATGTAATATTCTGCGGCGTGCGATCGCATGCCAGCGAATCCACCGTAGATACTTTAAACATCTGACGTAAAGTCCGCCAGGTCTAAGTGTTGTCGACGCCTATTGTGGACAGCTAGTTTGGCTCTTATGCTTGTAATGTAAATGGTGTGCGTTATTGTGTACTGTTGTTACATAATGTATGGCATGTGGAATTTTCAATGTATCATTCACTGACTTCATCAGAGTACTTGTGTGTAGCTGGTACAGTGCTCCACGCACGTTCCTGCACTAAGATTCACGGGGAAGCTGAAGCCAAGCAGCAGTTTACTTATGAGTTTTCACTTCTCTACGCAATCCCGAAGTTACATTCCACCACTTATTTTACACGGTGTACACGTTTCCCCGTAAGTTTCCTTTCAATTGGTCTTAACAAATTTTTCGCAGGACATAGAATAAATAACAGTTTGTCAAATTAAATTAAACTGTTTGAAAGTCATTGATTTTAATTATTTGTAACTTGTAACTTTGAAAACGATATAAGTGATATTCCTTCCAGGGGGATTTCAGAAATAATACTAGCCACAGCAGTCAAGTAATACCTACTTCAGAAAATGTACACATCAATACTCTGTGTTCTATTGATACGCGAAACATAATATAACCTGTGTAATGCGGTTTGTTACGTAAATTCGATAAACACAGATGATGGGGACTGGACCTCTTTAAGATTTCCTGAACCACTGAGTAAAAAAAGGTGCACAGAAACGAAATGGATTGGCGGCTCGTTTGATGTGTGCTTACCCATTCTCTGCTGGAGACTTTGGGAGTGGCCCATGTATCTGATTGGTTACTGTATGAAGCGAATGTATTCATATTGGCTGGGCTGTTGGCTGGCAAGTAGGTTACCTACCAAGCGCTAAATGAAGAATGGCGTTCCAACATTTGATGGCTAATGACGCCATTTTGCTGGTTTGAACGGCTGAAGTTTGCAGTGTAATTGTATTTTTTACCTCTGTATTCTTAAGTACTCTGTGCCTAAATAGTGCACTGATACCTCATTCGACCGTTTTTATAGCAAGTAGTGAAAAGTTCGCCCACCTCAGTTTATTTCGTGTTTCTGAAAGACACGATTTATTGGGCGCTTAAGGCGACTTTGAAACGTAAATCACATTCTTCATCGCTAGGGGCCCTAAAACTTCTTGAAACAATTTTGGTAATAGCATAGATTACAGTAACTGTATGCCGATTTAAATTATCTCACTGACCTGTCGTTAATTAGCCCCATATTAGAAGACTTGCAACTCTCACTTTTAAATCAACTATGGACTCAGCCAACTCAGCCAACAAGTTAAATTCGTTTACTTTCAAATTTGTTTAAAGTGTATGTTTCTAAGTTATTTCTTCTCTTTTCAGCATCGTATTTTGATGCATATTAAATTAATTTTAGGAGTCAATGAGCCCTTATTTTACTACGTACTATAGAAAAATATTTTTTTTTTGTTTTTATGTAATTTATCGATGTCTGTACTGGTGACTCAGTGGAGTTTACAATTCTTAACGCATCTAGACACGCACACTGAAGACGACCATGCGTAAAAATACCTCGCCACATTATCACGCTGACAAATTGGAAACCGATAACGTTACAGGCCCCAGTAGCTTCATCATAAGTGCTAGCAGTCAGGCAATACCAACTTCAGAAAATGTACAAAGGAATGTCCTGTGTCGTGCCCTTCCCTAAAATTAAATACAAAATCTATAATATGGGTTTTCGCGAAAATTATAAAAATCCAAGATGTCGGGGATTGATCCCTCTCAAGCGACCTTTTCACTGCCTCTTGCTCGACGAGCACGATGTGATACCTGATGTCACAATTATGGTATCTGCCAAAAAACATGTTAAGGAAAACCATTGTTTGGTGTCTGCGAGGCATGTCCGGGGCGGTCCTCCCCGCCCGTGTGCATGGTGATCAAGCAAGCGGCGTTTGGGATGGGAAAGGACAGGCAGTGGAATCAGCTGGCCACTTAGGGTAGTGAGGGGTGGGGGATGTTTTCGAGAAAGACTAGGCATTCCCGCAGTGGTATTTCGAACAATGGTATGCGACAAATGCGCTCTTCCGCCACGACCATGAGCGGCCATGGCGTGAAATGGCCGCGACATAAGGAGATGGTCGCCATGCTCACACAAACACACACAAATGGAAAGGCTGATCCACCAACCTCTGATGGACAATATGGAACAATATGGAACAATATGGAACATATTCTTTCTTTGTGTTGAAGTGTTTGGCATTTGAATCACAATTTTCAACAACGGATAAATATGCTATTGGATAAAATACAGCATTTTGATTGATTCCTTACCTGATCACATTGACGGATGTATGCAGGCACGACGCGGTCCAGCGAGGTACTAAAAGTGATTTACCATTTACCGAGGGCGGACGGAACATTGACCTGTACGCAAATACATATTTGATGTTTTACAGTCTTACTTTTTAGTTTCCTGTTGAACTTGTTTTATTAGGGTGTTTATACAATTATTAAACATCAAAATTTGCACTAAAACCCTTTTAGTATTCTAATTGTCACAAAAAATCCAAACAAACTATTGAGCAGTATGGTAAAAAACAAAGGTAATCAAATTAGTGGCCAAACAAATATATACAGTTGTTTCAACATAATATTTAATTACCATATACTTTATTTTGTCCCAACACAGATATTTTGTTTATTCAAACGTGTACTTTGTGGGATGAGCAAAATTAATTTTTTTGCTTTTCAAGTTTTGTTTATTCAACATAATATTTTGTTGGGCAATTAAATATATTTTTGGCGCTTAAAAAGAAAATATTTTGTTTGCTGTTATCTCAGTTTATCACCCTGTCTTTCTCTCTCCTCATTTTCACTATACCGCAACTTGTTTCATCGGAAACACGTTCTACTAAAGTGTACAAAAAGGCGTAAAGCGCCATCGTAAAAACTGCTTTCACAATAATTATTTTAAGGACGAGAATAGGGGCTGGAACAAGGAATTATTCACTTTTACCGTAATAATGGTTCTAAACATAATTTACAGTAAAACAATAGTTGAAACCTGCGAAATGAACAACAAATATGCTCTAAAAATTATTATTTCAGTTACTAAACAAATCAAACACGTTTAATTACAACACAGGAATCCTGTAAATATCACGGAAAAAGTGAATTTCAGAATAAATCAGCATTTGGTTTGATTTTACTTTCTGAAATTTGCGTAGGAAAAATCGTGCTTGAGCCATTTAATACTTTTTACTCTTACCGTTCAATAAATCTACAGCTGTACTGGGTGCCACGGAGGCGCTGCGGCTAGGGCACTCAACTCCCACCAAGGTGAACCTGGTTTGATTTCCGGTTGGGTATCTCCCAGATTTTCACACGTGGGAATCATGTCAGACAATACTGCTGGTCAGTGGGTTTTCTCGGGATCTTCTGTTCCCCCACCCTTTCTTGCCATCGCTGCTCCATACCTACCTCGTTTCATCCTCATCGATTCTCAATACCTCGTTGTTACCAACCCCCACCTCCCCTCTCTCCACTACAGGCGTACATATATTTTAAAGTTTGAAATATTTTGTAATGTAGGTTTAAGCTTTAAGTAAAGCATTTGTTGAAGAATAATTTCTAGTTGTTTACTTTTAAGATTTCTTAGAAATCAAAATATTCTATTTCCACTTGTTTAATATAACTTGCTTTTAATAAATTTATATTCTCAAATTTAAGAAATTTCCCTGTTAAGTCTGGCAGAAGTTTACATTTTCAACTACTCCACAAATAAGTTAAGAGTAACAGTAGTTGTATACATCAGTATTTTGAACCTGCAAATTTTACAATTGTCTGTACCGGTGCTACCTGGATGCATCGGTAGTGTAGTATTCAAATTACTCGCCTCCAACCAAGGTGAACAGTGCTCGATTTCCGACTGACTCACCCGGATTCTCACATATGGATAATATAGCGGACGTTGTCCACTCTCGCTTTGCCTCGCCTTTGCATTCCGCCACTGCCACATCTCCACCCAACTTCACCCTCATCGGAGGTTATTTACTTGCTGCTAAGCGCTGACCAAATCATCTCAACTGTCTGCACTCACATGATAAATTATTTTCTTTTAATTTACCGATATAGTCCATTCACGGCTACTTCCATCTTTTCTGAAGCCCTGAAAAAGTTATACTTTCAGGCTTTTCCTCCGCGGCATGCAAGGGATGACGTGCTGCGTTCGTGTGCAATCTGTTTAATAATATTTTGCATGTGAACTATTTCTTACTAGGCGTTACCAACGTACATATTTTCTTTATATTTTTATTCGTGTTAGTTACAAAGAAAAAATTATAATTTATAAATTAAATGTGAAAATTTTAATTTAACCAAAAATTAAAATAACTTTTTGTTAACAGAAGTATAAAACGCTTGTGGTACCCAACAACCAAAAACTTCATACATGAGGTGATTTTTCAAAGGTTTGATTCAAAAAGTATGACGGTATTGCGAATATACTGTATAAGCATATCTGTAACAACAGTTATTAATATTCTGACGACATAAATAGCGGTCAACTCAGCACTGATCGCCTTCCATACGATAAAAAAACTGGCTTAGGCTTCCCGGCGGGGTCGCTCCCAGATTTTCGCATGTGGGAATCGTGACGGACGATGCTGCTGGTCAGCGGATTTTCTCGGGGATCTCCCGCTTCCCTCGTCTCTTCATTCCGGTACTGCTTCTTCTTACTCACCTCGCTTAACTCTGATCGGCTCTCTAGACATCGATGTTAAGAGCCGCCCAATTCTCTTCGCTTACTCACTGGCCTGTGGTTTCGTCTCATGCCACTCAGACATGTATGGCCGGTGGAGGCCATAGAAAAAATATCTCGTTTTTCCCTGGAGCCGGCTTGTGTTATTCATGGCGGCCCCCAGGGTGTCGGTTATGAGGCAACTCGTAACGGCAGCAGAGAAAGGACTTCCCTCCCCTCTGTCCCTGAGGGCGCGTGGCCAACCTAATTACGGCAACTCTTTACATTAGTAACATCAGACGCAGGTCCAGCCAGTGTGGAGGATCCCGCACGGCCACAGCACCATCTGCACGCCTCTAATTACAAACCTGCTTCAGCGGCGAGTGCAGGGTCCAAGGAACAATTGAAACTGCGGTGCGTAGCAAGCCTGTTCTGCTGGCGACACCTACACCGCCTTTACTATTGGAAAATTATGAATTAACCCTTTCAGTAGCACCTTGATTTATGATTTCCGCTGTTTCAAATATGTAACACATTTTTGATGCGTGCTGTACATAAGCTGGCAAAGAACATGTTTAGGTTATCACCAATATGCTGTAGCATTTTGTGTTCGGTGTTCAGTGAAACGAACCAGTCAAAACGTAGAGCAGTAGCACGGTTAGCAAATATGTTACCCACAGGGAAGATCATTGGGCAATAAGCCTTACAATGTAGAGTGCGAGTCAAATATAACATTACTGTGCATAATGTAGACAATTGTCTATAGTCCAGTCATGGTTACTCCAACTTTTCTGAAGTCCTGTTTAAGTTATAATTTCCTGATATTCCTTCCTCTCGTGCAAACAAAGCTCAACCGAGTCTAGAAAATTGCACCATAGTGACAGAGCACCACGTTCGTGTGCAGTTAGTGTAATAATATTTTCCATAATACCTATTTCTTACTAGGCGTTGCCAACATACCTGTTATCTCCATACATCCATTCATATTAATTATTAATTAAATATTTTAATTTAAAGATAAAATATAAGTGGGAGTTCAATTGATTAAAATTAGGGTATTTTTATGTTGACACAAGTTTAAAACGCTTGTAATAAATTATATATTTATGAATCAACCAAAAACGTCATACATGGGGTGATTTTTTAAACTTTCGATTAAAGAACTGTGAATAAATCGGAAATAGACTTTACAATAGACATGAAAAGTTTAATAATTAAAAAAAAAAAAAACACAGTACTCGCACACAGAACGACGTACTCTACACTTACGATTCATATTCCACGGTATAATTCCTAAATACAGCCAACGAAAACTTGCGACAATCTTTCTCTGTTAACTTCTGATTGATAGCTATTCATAAACTAACCTGGCATAAAACAATATTATATAAGTATATAATATTTCAAGGTAAATTTATTGTTGCAGAGAGCTTAAAGTTAAGACATTAAGTCACAAATATAATCATACAACTTTCACCAAAACAAAAAAATTGCAGGGCGAATTTTTACAGCGTACCTTCCATAGACCACAATTATTTTTCCCGTGTGTGATTAATCTTAAAAATTACCAAGACTCCAAAATATTTCGTGGCTTGCAATACAATCGAGAAAATATTGGGGGTGAAATATTTACGTGGCGGACAGAAATTTGTCTCGCAATTGACTTGTCATTAGTGATAGGCTTGTTGAGAACTTCTGGTAACGAACCCATCTTAGTTTGTGACACAAATATTTGAGGGATGCAGGACATCCGAATGTCCGCTATTTATAGGTATAATGTTTTGTAAACTAGTTTGGTATAGCGGGACAACTTAAATTACTGATAATATTAAAAAAACCGCATTTCGCATATTTCATTTATAAACCCTATGCGAGTGTTTGTCATTAATTTTTCTATTATTTGAAGTTCCAGTTTTGAAAGTACTTCACTTATGGTACAAACCATTTAGATATACTAATAAGAAGCAAAACAGAATACAAATACGCAAACGAAAATCTTATTACTAAATCGCGAGTGAGTGCGAATAGTTAGTGCTAGATTTGCATCCGTAGAGATTGTGTCACGAGAATATGGGAGCTGAACGAAGACGTCTGCTTCCCCTGAAAGATCATTCAGGAGACTAGAAAATGACCCAGAAAACAATTTTAGGAATGTTTGCTCTTCCTAGTTGTGTATTAAATTGAACTATCACATACACACTGCGCAGCGAGGTAATATACGACTGGAAGCTCGCAGCGCAATTCATATATCGATTCTTTCCTGTGGCTGATCGTATAAGTAGAATTCGGCTAGAGATCGATTATGCGATTAGTTAATTTCATTGTTATCGAGTACCAAGAACGTGTTTTACTGGTTGTAATATCACTACAAGTAAGGTGCGGATCACAATTCTACTCGTCTGAAGCAGACGAAACCCCCAAAATTAATGCAGTACTAACTGACGTATGTTTACCCCGAGTATATTGCCACGATTATTTGTGACTTTGTTAAAAATAAGAAAACATGGGAGTACCAGTAACAAGAAAGAATATCTCCCCAGACAACTTACGAGTATGTTTCAAATCTGCAGTTCGAAGTTAGCGTTTTTCTTGGACAGTGGTTATACACACTCTAATTCACAATATCGCAGTCGGAAGTGCATATTAATTATGCAGAATACGCAGTTAAATTAAAAATATAACAGATATTTCTATACAATATCATTCGAAAACCAAACGGAACCTATGAGTAAGGAATGTGAACAAGTTTTTAAAAACAGCAAACAACGTTATTTGTGCCCTAAATTACAATGTTCTGTATTTTTCGTAGTACCTTTCCTTACAAGTGACGATAGGGCAACGAATGATATGTTGAATTATGTATTGTTAACAACGATATTTTCAAAATAGATGTTAACATAACTGTACTAATAAATAAATAAAACTACTAGGTATTCTGCACCGAAACGAGAATAATGAAATAGTTAGATCAGGATTTTCTAAAATTCTAGATTATTTTCTCGACATTGTGGAGTACGATGGGAAATCTCATTTTGCCATATGGAGTACGCAGATACGTGTTTACAATATGGATAAAAAATTATTGGATTCAGTGTAATTATTCTGATTCAAATCTCAGAAAGCTGTATTTGACTCGAGAATAAGCGCAATTCAGTAGAAACTGTCCAGGAAACATTAAATTAAAATTTATAGAATGCAATTTTAAATCTTTGTTTAACAAGTGAAATTCAGTCACGGAATTAATAAGCGAGGTTTCAGTGATTTCAGCTAAGAAGTTCTCTATATGTTACATTTAAATTTCAAAGTTTTGGGACACTTTATACTCTCTCAAACGTAGATATTAAGGTTGCATGTTACAGCTGATTCACAGGAAACTAGGCTCTATAAAAAAATACTTAAGAAAAAATTATTATGTATAAATGCTTTTTTTTCAATATTTACACTGGTTAAATAATTGATATAAGTTAGTGCACGGTAATGTTGACACGTGCACGTGGTGTACGGAATAACACAGATGGTCAGAAAGAGGAATATGACCAGGGCTTTAATTAGTGCTCAGTTAAATGTGAAGCTTCAGTTACCCGCTTCTACTGTGTTCAACGTTTGCTGCACGTACAGAGAATACGACGTAGAGTGCGAATGTGAGGCTGCGCAGTAGCCACTTTCCGCGTTCCAACATTGCACTGAGTTTTTTCCAACAGCGCTACGAAATTCAACGAAGATAAGAGTTGATGTTAGAACACTGTTGCTGTTATGGTCCATTCGTGGTCCTTGCCAATTTTTCTGAAGCCCCGCTTAACTTCTAATTAGAGGATATTCCTCCGCCTCATGCAAATAAAACTTAACGAAGTTTAGAAAATTACACCAAAGCGACAACGCACCGATTTCGTGCGCACTCAGTGTGATAATAGTTTGGATAAGAACGATTGTTTACTAGGCATTTCCAACACACCTATATTCTAGCTGCAGTTATTTGTACTTATTATAAATGATATATTATAATTTATTTATAGAATAAAAGTAAAAGTTCAATTTAACCAAAAATAAACTACTTTTATGTTATCACATGTATAAAACGCTTGTGAAACATGACATAATTAGGAAACAATCAAATAAGTCATAAATGGGGTGATTTTTCGAAGGTTTAATTCAAAAAGTGTTAAGAAACCGTGAAAAGTCTATAGTAAGTTATAACATATTTCTAAACTTCCTCTAACGCACTATTAATGCACCTAAGATGTATTCAAATCAGATAGAGTATTTTATTCTTATGAAATGATGGGTGTGTGTTAAAAGTTCAAATGTAAACTAACACGTTTATCACAGTTGTACTAGCGATTGGCGAATCAGTGTTCGGGAAAGGCACATATGTGCAAAATCAGTCGGCACCACCTCCAATCTTTGACGTTGAAGTGCCGGGAACCACTTGACGAGATGAGTGTGTGGTTGAGGTGGTCAACTGGTGGCCTGCATGTTAGGCGCTCTTTGTACAATAATAATTCATTACATGGACTGCCATTCCAGCAGTAAAGGAAGCTCGTCAGTGATACAAAACATAATATGCAAATCCGATATAAAAAATTAATCTGCACATTTTCTAAGTTGTTAAGAATGATTTCAGATGTAGAGGTTTTTGGAAATCTTGTGTGAAATAACACAAGCCTCCATTTTACAATAATTAGTATCTCGCTCCTGATTAATAACTGTAACTTTCCATTTAATAGTAATCATTATTTTTATATTCTCATTATATATAATATATATTTATCTAATTTATATAATATATTATGCATTTGTAATATGATAAGATATTTATAATGCAAACACTATATAAATAAAATTAATAAAACAATTTTCTACAAATTAAGAACATTAAGGAAAACTGAAATAATGTGATTTTATCTACGTATCGGCCATGATTGATTTACAAATTTTCGTATTTTTTCTGTGTCCAGCTATAGAGTTTGGTTTTTAGTACGTGTTATATTATCTCGGCTCCAGGTCGCAGTTGCCACGAGGCTGAACTCGACGTGGTCCGACTGAACTGTTCCGTAAGCTCGTTGAATATCGACTCGATGCTCTGATTACGATATTAGCGACGCGGGGCGTGCTCGGTCGTGCGGCAGGCGACGTGCGTCTGACCCGCTTTCAGTTGGCTGCCGTGCGGCTGTTCTACCGCTAGGTTACTCCGAGTGCTTCGCAATCCCTCTTCCGGACTATCGCCACTTCCGTTTCTTATAGACAGAAACACATTGAAGTTAACCTGCGACTCGTGGTAAGGCATTCTACTCAGGTCAGGAACAAAACTATATTTTTATGGAAGAGTTTGGCAAAGGGAAAATTTCCGCCGCAAGGTGAGCTGGTTTTCCAAACAGGTCGCTTTAATACTGGCAGTATATCGTGAAATTATATTTATTTGCGTATTAAGTTCGTGTTTTGCTCAAATTGTTATGTATACTTGTACCAGCCAACATTTTTAGAAATAACTTTATTTCTCAGCTGTTATTCGCGCTGTATATTATTATCTACAAGAGCGAACATTACCCATAGAACTGTGCTTGGCATTGAGAGTTCATAAGCAAGCTTATTTCAAAGGAAAAACGTTACGAATTTAAGTGCGAAATAAATATAACTGCCATCAAAATGATCTTTGTACTTTCCTCTTTTCCCGTAAGGGAACTGCGCAATAAATCCCCAAATATGAAATATCTAACCTGTCCAACTACTTTTCTTATTTAGTTGTCATATTTAAAAAATAATAGTGTTAAGTCAACTTTCTTCTGAATCCAGTTTTACGACAGAATATTAACTCTATTGCGAAGAACGAAGTTTATTTGTTAAGTAGTTTCTAATACAATACAAATATAAAGATTTTACGTTATTGTATTTGTGTACACTTACTTACATACAAAACGGGAAAATTCGGTACACATGCGACACCAGTGCACCCTGATGGCAAAATTTTTTTGTTGCTTTGGGGTAGGTCAGTTTTGGGTACATGCGCACACGTTTAATAATCGGTCTACCTCATATTTAGTCTCGTAGATGTGTTCACATTTCAGCTAAGTATCATTCGTCTTTGATAACCTGCAATTCAGTGCTACCGATTATGCTGTATCTGGAATCTGAAAGATGAATATGAAT
This sequence comes from Clitarchus hookeri, assembly GCA_002778355.1. Lineage (NCBI taxonomy): Eukaryota > Metazoa > Arthropoda > Insecta > Phasmatodea > Phasmatidae > Clitarchus > Clitarchus hookeri. Next base: position 122,544 of record NQII01000580.1, on the reverse strand, counting down.
ATTTGCAAGGGAACAGTACAAACGATCATTTGTTTTGTAATGCTTAACACATTTACATCTATGTGCAAATATAAACCTCATCCATCACCTAAACTGACGTAAATCTGCACCCAACAGATTTCAGTAAATTGAAATGCTTTTTAAATAATTAATTTTTTTATCATTTAAATACACCCAAGCGAAAGTAAAACCGAATATCTGTTGTAAGAGTGGCATAAAAACATATACAGTCGAAAAGAGAAGTTGGTGGGAATAAAACATTAACACAGATAACAAAGAAAAGGGATCGTTGGTGAAACTTCTCGCAAGGAAAGCTTACCCATACTTCGCAGCAGAATTCAATATAAATACACATGCGCGATGTTTGGCTGACCATAAAGACAACGGAAATGTGTCGTAACGAGCTCCATGCTAACAATCAGCCTTAAGGACTCTTCCTCGCTGGAGCTGTTAAGCACATTTGAGGCTCAGAAGCAAGCGAACTATAAGGGTGGCCAGACACGCACACCTAGCGCCCCATCTCTTTTACGGGTAAGGCCTGGGCTCGCTTGAAGTGTTTTCGTCCTTCCGTTGTAATTATGGGACTTTAATCAGTGACCCAATTATTTTATTTCTGGAAAGTCTGAAGCAAAGCTCAGTGTAGGCCCCTATAATCAGTTTCGCATGTTTCCAACCAGTATATTATGATATACAGTAGTGTGAAAAAAAAAAAAACATTTTTTTCGCTACGTTGGGAGGCTCGGAAATAGCATTTCTAATGTGCGTAATGTGCTTTTTTCTAGAAAGCGAAGAAGGGCTATTACAAATCTTTTACAATCATATTTAGATGTGAAACTTCAAGTACAGAATTTCATAACATGACACGCGGATATTGAGCACACCTTTACCTTTATTATTGCACCATAAAAAGACAGCGTCATTACTGAAAGTCCTGTAGAGGCNTGGATATTGAGCACACCTTTACCTTTATTATTGCACCATAAAAAGACAGCGTCATTACTGAAAGTCCTGTAGAGGCGATGCGAGTGCCTCGCATTCAATGCGTGCACCTAGGTCGCCCTTAGGACTCCCGTGTTTCTAGACATTGGGAAAGCAAAATATCTTCAGGCAGATGGGGCCCGTAATGTTGTTTTATAAGTGTGACGAAAATTTTGTGGACACTGAAATAAATTTCTGTAGTGTCCTTTTTTTTATATACTTATGTCTAAGAACTAGCCAATTAGCAAAATGTTTACTTTTTAACAATTTCACAATTACACTTTAACAAAGGATGTGTGCCCATAACAATTTAATACAAAGAGCCTGTAACTGCAAAGAAACCGGGTTCCGATCTGTTCCCGATGAGCGAGTTTACCGTAGTGTTATTACCTACCATTAGTGAGAACCACACCTGAAATCAAGGGCGCCGTCTGTCTGGGCGTATTTTCTGTGTCCGAGGTCCAGAACTGTGGGAGCACTAGGGACGAACTACGTACGTGCATCGCATATGTGGCCACCTTTACGTGCAAGACACTGAACTGACGTTTTGTCACTCCCTCGTCGACTCTCTTCATAGGACTTTCAGTAGTAAACCTATAATTTTATGGTGTAATGAAGACAAAAGTGCATATCCGTTTACTATGTTAAATAACCTGTACTGCCAGTTTCATACCTTAAAATGATTCCAAAACACTCCTATTAACCATTTGTCTCTAACATTACATGTACTTTAGAGACGTAGAAAATGAAAAAGAGATATTCAGATATGAAAATTTCTGAAATGTTAATCGTAAGCAGACACAGCTCAGAGACACTGAACAATTATTAGATCCCAACTATACGACTGAAACTCTACGTTCTGGGGGCCTGAGAAGACGATGCCCTTAAGTAATGCTATCAGCAGACTGATTAACTTCGGTTTTAATATTAGTATTCTCCTTTATTGACACATTATTGCCAAAGTACAAACATGACATGTAAACAAAAATCATCCTCTGTGAAATTGCAGATGTATTTCATTTCCAGGCACATGTTTTTCTTACCNACATGACATGTAAACAAAAATCATCCTCTGTGAAATTGCAGATGTATTTCATTTCCAGGCACATGTTTTTCTTACCATGCAGTTGAATTCTGCCTCCCTCCTACGCCAGATCAGCTGGTCGTAGCGGTCCGCGTGACAAATGCACTGCAGATTGAAATCACTGAGCGATAAAAATGTAGATGGAAGAAGCGCGAGAGAGGAGGGGGGAATTGAAAAACGCCCGGAGCGTCATTTTGAGAGGCGTCGAGGCTGAAGGCTTTATATTTAAACGGACAGGCTGGGAACAGTTGGAAGGGCTGGCAATACTCCGGCTGGGAAGGGAGAAGAGAAGTGGGTCAGGCGATCAAGTTGTGTGACCCTGACCAACATTCGGGACTAGGTGCGTGAAAAACGTCGAATATTAGTGAACAGGTGTCAATAATTTTCATCTAAATCGTAGTGTGCCGCTCACCAATAATTACGTTTCATATTACCCATTAATTTAAGAAGAATTGTAACCCTGACGTTATCTGTTTCGGCTCGGCAGCAGATTGCGAGCAGATGTTATCTTCAAGGACACCAACATAAGGGGCAGTCCATCTCCTTTTCTTTGACTGGTACCAAGATTATCTTGCATATAAAACACATTCCAATACCCTTCCAGAGGGGGTTGCAAGCGCCTTGGTAAACGCGTTTTAAAAAACTTTAGTGAATACAAAGAATGATAAAATAAAAATGTTTCTTAATGTTCTAAACAATTTTGCAGAANTAAGGGGCAGTCCATCTCCTTTTCTTTGACTGGTACCAAGATTATCTTGCATATAAAACACATTCCAATACCCTTCTAGAGGGGGTTGCAAGCGCCTTGGTAAACGCCTTTTAAAAAACTTTAGTGAATACAAAGAATGATAAAATAAAAATGTTTCTTAATGTTCTAAACAATTTTGCAGAANCTTTTAAAAAACTTTAGTGAATACAAAGAATGATAAAATAAAAATGTTTCTTAATGTTCTAAACAATTTTGCAGAACATTTTTCAAATTAAAAGACGAAAACGAAAACATTAGTTTCGCTTACAGAAAAAAATGATTTGCATGCATCATAAATCTAGCTTAGTTATAATCAAGCAATGGTATATATTCTATCAACAGATTACTGCAAAAATTTTTTGCTTTAAATATTACACATGTGTCAACGTCAATTTGTTACTGGAGTGTATAATTTCAGCAGCAGTGATGAATCGCTTTACGTGTCAGTAACAAAATGTTTAAACTAATATAGATTTAACTTACGATTATTTTTATTCGCAGAAAAATCACAGCAATATCCTTGGCGGCTTCATCTGGCAAGGTGGAACAAGCTGATAATAGTTTGAGGCAATTTGTTATATTGCTTTAGAAATTTGAGCCCCACGTGGACATTGTTGTTTAGAGCCACAATAAAGATGGATAATCAGTTATGCGCACCGTGAAACAACAAAATAACTTAAAGATCTATGTCCCTTGAACTTTTGACAGTAAGCATTTTGGACTTTAATTTTGGTCTTTTGCCATGAGTTGTGTATTAAAATCGATATCTAGAAGTTTTCGCATTTTCAAATAATAAATATAATAGACTTGTTCAATTGAAAACAGCTGATGGACAGGCCACGGTGCAGCAGAAAACTCGCCAATTTCAATGCTGGACAACAACGACCTGTGAGCAGCCATACCATCTAGAACCATCTTGCTATAGGGCCGTCGCCCCCAATAGGGTACCTCTGCTCTCACCATACGTAACAAGCATCAACGGTTAACGTGGGCGTAGAAACACTGCCACTGGACCCTCGCATGGAACTGTAGATCGAATATATATATATACATGTTTGATCGATTCTTTGTCTTCTGCGCATGCACACAACATTAACCTACCGCAAACCAGCACAACTGCCAAAGTTACACTTTACACGGGCCTGTTGGCATATCGCGTGCATCCGTGCCTACAGCACCCTGCAGGAGACCTGTACTTGCAGCAAGACAATACACCACCGAGTGGTTGGATAGACACTCCACGTACTAGAGGTTGCATGCCTGACCACCGAGGTCACCCGACTTCAATCCTATTGAACACATCTTGAATGCTGACGAGGGAGGTGTGCGCACCGCGGATCCTGCACCGACCGGTCTCGGTGTATTATGGTAAACTGTGCAACAGTCACGGATCACTATGACTCCCGAATGATTCCGGTGCCTTGTGGAGTTCATTTGACACCGCATCACTGATGTCTTCAACGAGAAAGGGGACGCTATACACTGCTAGGCAGGCATTTCCAATCTAACTGCTCATGTGTGTAATTTGTCCTGTCAAACGTCTTTGAAGATATCTGGATGATCTCAACATGTGCAACTGCCACTAATATTCTTCCTACAAGATGTAATTCTGAAACTCACATAACTGCAAGTGCAGTCTAGTGGCGTTCACCGTCCGTACGCATCTTTCCCGGTCGTAAGAAAAATAAGAGCACAATCAATTTCTTTGAACTTAAGAGCAGACTGTCGTACTGCGGAACATCACAGATTACACCCTGTGCAAAGCCTGTGTAATTACCCGAGTCCTTTGTCATGTTGATAAAAAAAACTAATAAAATATAACTTCTCTCCAATGGACACAATATAACAGTCATACTGTTATTCGTGACGTGCAGCGAACGAATTGTACTTCATACAGAAAAGCTTACATACCGGAAAGCTTACTGCACATTCCATCCACTATTACATTCCATACGAAAGGGTGTAAAAGTTTGCGAATAACTTAGCTACTAGACCAGACTGACAAGTTGTATTTTTATGTATGATGTCCTTGGAAAGCATTTTAACTTGCGCTGAAGGACTCCGAACCATAAACAAACCAGCGTCAGCAACAAACGAACAAATGACCTTTCAAGCCTTTAAGTAAACTAAAATAAAGTATTATTTCGTGGATTATCAAGTATTTGTTGAGTTAATTTTACTGTGTACGTATTTTATTAATTTATTGCACACATAAGCGGGAATTTTTTTTCTTACATGACTGGGCCTATGAGAATACCAGTACGTGCAACTCATTTCCTAATAGCTAAGCCAGGTATAAAATATAACGTTGAACCACGAAATTAAGTCATTCTTACAGCATTTACAAAAAATATTTTGATGGCACTGTAGGTAAAATGGTGCTCTGTTCACGATGTTTGGTACAAGAACTACTTACGTCGGTTACCACTGGGAATTATTGGCGCGTGGGGTAAAGTTCAGCCGCCCTCAGGAAAAAACAAGGCGTTATCGCATCGAGAGAAAAGTTTGTTTGAGATAACCGAATTACAGATATGTTACAGCTAAATAAATATGTAATAATGCTAGNGCATCGAGAGAAAAGTTTGTTTGAGATAACCGAATTACAGATATGTTACAGCTAAATAAATATGTAATAATGCTAGAATTTTTAGTTATAAACAAAATTTAGAAGCCAACATTTTATTTCTTTCATATAAAAATGTATTTAATTTTTTACAAATATATCTTGTTTGCTGGGTCAGAAAAATACGCGTGAAAACAAGATATTGGTTGAATGAATCCCATGAACGTGTTTGGTCATAAACAAATNATTTTTTACAAATATATCTTGTTTGCTGGGTCAGAAAAATACGCGTGAAAACAAGATATTGGTTGAATGAATCCCATGAACGTGTTTGGTCATAAACAAATAAAATTTTTTTTCGGATGACACAACCTTACTGTTAGTGTATGCTGGGCAAGCCGGATTCCTGGTGCCTCGGAGTTAAGATGCGCCCTTGGCAGCTCAACCCGCTCATTTTCATCCGGAACGCTTTGGAACTTTTCTTAAACATTATTTGTGCCTAGTGTCTATGCATTTTTGTCAAGTGTCCTGTGTGAGTGACTGAGCTGGTAACTTTCCACAGCGTAGCATTCAGTATAAATAGCATAAAAGAAACGAAGACACAATATATTTTATTTTTCGCGTTTTTAGAGCTTAATTTCTGGGCAACAAACGGTAGAGATATGATGGCTTCTGTTTGCTCGTAGTACCAGGGTGTAAAATCAAAACAAATAACGCCAGCTGTCGGTCCTTCTCTCCCCCTTCTCTCTTGACACACTTTACTGGCACTCAGTGGCGTGTGGTGAACTGTTACAAGGTAAACTGTGTATTGCTCTGTGATATACCTAATCGTTTGCTAGTTTACACGTCGGCCCCTTAAACGTAGTAGTGTAGTTGACGTCCCAACACGTATGTAATATGTGCCTCGTTGCTCTCTCGTGAGTGGCCGCAATAAATTAAATATCNGGTAGTTGACGTCCCAACACGTATGTAATATGTGCCTCGTTGCTCTCTCGTGAGTGGCCGCAATAAATTAAATATCTCCCAGCCCCTCTCTGGTTACTGATTCCTGCTGCGTGAGCCGAGTGTGTACAGCACAGGGCAAGCACCAGCTTACCTGGCAACACTTCACCACACGCCACTGCTGGTACGTATATGTAACTCTTAGGAAGGGAAGTACAGATGACTAACGTAAGCTAATTGGCTTCTCGTGTGATGGTACCATGAGCAGACTGCAAGTGATTGCAGAGTTGGTTATGGCGGGCGATAAACAACTTCTGTATGTTCGGAAAAATTCTCTTATGTCTTCATACTTTCTGAACCGTAATTTTTTTTTCAATGATAGAACTACCTACATTCTAAATATGAATAAGTGATTTAAACCTGTGAAATTATTCTCACTGAAACGCCAGTAAACGAGCTGTTACGTATTGGATAATCACTGAAACGCATTGCGGTTTTAGTGCTAGGACAGTGTAATTTACTATCAATCAACCGAAATTACTGTTAATTCAGTGAATACCAGCCACTAAAATATTCAGTAGAAATGTTCTGATTCCAGTGGGGTAGATACGAATGACATGCAATCAAGTTGTCAGATTTGGAGTAGTTTTAACTGGTTTGACTTTAGAATGCAGGCTTACTGCCTGAATATTGAGGCCTACTACTTCAAACGACGTGACAGTTTCCAGCTCTGATATTTCAAATATTAGATCTTGAGAACTATAAAAAAACCCAGTCACACTTTGTACTGCGAAGATGTAATGATCTTGTTACCTTTCAGTTGTATATATCTATCACGCTTATTATTGGAATACCTGTCCTCCACTCTCCAGTCAGAGTCTTATTGCCATTGTCCCGCGAGTTTTATAATGTCAATCCATAATTAAATAATCGTATGGGAAACTCATCATTTTGTCACCATCCAGTTACTAAAGTCATTCAATTAGCCAACTCGCAATGAGAGAACGGTTGTTCGAGCCAACAATATATTATCCTTTAACTTTAACGGTATGCAAGATTTCTGTGAGTATTTGGCGGGACTGTATTCACTGCCGAAAATAAGGCTATCAATAAAACAAAGAAAGAAATCAAAATTAAAACAAATAATATTAAATGAACCACAAAACATAGGAACTATAGAAACCGAGCAGTTAGTAGAAAATGAGCAAACTAGCAAAATATAACAAACTGGACAAGAAAAATGATTGACGACAAACACACTGAACACAAATTAGGAAAATATTATTTCCTGGTCGGAGTTTAAAGGTATTTAATTTTAATCAGTTTAAACGCGTGTCGTTTTTTTATGTTTTTTGGTTTCGTTTAATAATTATTTTACATCGGTTCCTTAAACTGTGGTAACAAAATAATATTTTTCTGACTTATATTCAATGTGGTTGTTGCCCATAACTTTCTTATCCAGTTTACTGACTTTCGCTTTCTGGGGTTCATGTTCTATTGACTGTCCTTGCTAAGTTCTTGTATAGTTTATAGCTTTCTGTAGTTCATGTTCTTCGAATTGTTTGATTTTCAGTAAATTTTTTTATTCTTAGGCTTATTTTAGGCAATTTACGCAGCCCATTTAAATGCTCACAGAAATCCAACAGTTTATTATCTTGAATATGGCCAAACAAATAAATAGAGCTAATTCAACAATATATTAAGTGCCACGCACGGTTTATTGGCTCAGTAAGATTTTTTCAGTTCAAGTGTAAATTTTGTTAAAAAATTCAAATTAGATTTTTGCAATTCATAATTTCTAATTTAAAATGTCCTGTTAGAGAAGTTACATAATTGTTTTGTTAAAAAACGATATACCTATTTCTAAGGTTCATACAAAATTTAACTGTCAGTACAGTTGTTGAATCGAAAATATCTTCACTATCCTATTACAATCGTTTAGAATGTGACTCCATGGGAACTTAAAATGGTGAATCATAAGCAGAGGTCGCAGGGTCNAGGCTATCAATAAAACAAAGAAAGAAATCAAAATTAAAACAAATAATATTAAATGAACCACAAAACATAGGAACTATAGAAACCGAGCAGTTAGTAGAAAATGAGCAAACTAGCAAAATATAACAAACTGGACAAGAAAAATGATTGACGACAAACACACTGAACACAAATTAGGAAAATATTATTTCCTGGTCGGAGTTTAAAGGTATTTAATTTTAATCAGTTTAAACGCGTGTCGTTTTTTTATGTTTTTTGGTTTCGTTTAATAATTATTTTACATCGGTTCCTTAAACTGTGGTAACAAAATAATATTTTTCTGACTTATATTCAATGTGGTTGTTGCCCATAACTTTCTTATCCAGTTTACTGACTTTCGCTTTCTGGGGTTCATGTTCTATTGACTGTCCTTGCTAAGTTCTTGTATAGTTTATAGCTTTCTGTAGTTCATGTTCTTCNTCTGGGGTTCATGTTCTATTGACTGTCCTTGCTAAGTTCTTGTATAGTTTATAGCTTTCTGTAGTTCATGTTCTTCGAATTGTTTGATTTTCAGTAAATTTTTTTATTCTTAGGCTTATTTTAGGCCATTTACGCAGCCCATTTAAATGCTCACAGAAATCCAACAGTTTATTATCTTGAATATGGCCAAACAAATAAATAGAGCTAATTCAACAATATATTAAGTGCCACGCACGGTTTATTGGCTCAGTAAGATTTTTTCAGTTCAAGTGTAAATTTTGTTAAAAAATTCAAATTAGATTTTTGCAATTTATAATTTCTAATTTAAAATGTCCTGTTAGAGAAGTTACATAATTGTTTTGTTAAAAAACAATAGACCTATTTCTAAGGTTCATACAAAATTTTACTGTCAGTACAGTTGTTGAATCGAAAATATCTTCACGATCCTATTACAATCGTTTAGAATGTGACTCCATGGGAACTTAAAATGGTGAATCATAAGCAGAGGTCGCAGGGTCNTATCCTATTACAATCGTTTAGAATGTGACTCCATGGGAACTTAAAATGGTGAATCATAAGCAGAGGTCGCAGGGTCTGGCGTACATCTGAAGTGACAACCTTCGTAAGTAGCCAACTTCCATGGTTGGGTTTTGTGAGGCACCTTTGACAGCCCTTATCTAGGGTTCGAGCTCCGGATAAGTCTTTGCGTGTGTCATTTTCACTCGTACTGTCAGTTGTTGTTAAATTAGTACGTAAATCGCATTACCATCAGCATTCAGACCTAAAGCGAATAGGTTTAAAACATATACTGAAAAATTTGTCTGTGGCAATTAACTTAGTAAATTTTAAGGTAAAGAAGAATATATTTTTAATGACAACTAAATTGCTCGTTTGTGATTCAGTTCGTATTCAGAGAAACATGAAAATAAAGAAACCTAGCCAAAATTCTTTGTTTACTACAAAACATTTTGAAAGGGTGAATTTTCGCAAAATATTTAATAACAAATACATAATTATATATCGAGGTAAACAACCACTCAAACGAGGCAAAACAAAAACAAGTTAAGTACCAAGATTCCTCTAAGCATTCCAGTGCACGAGAGAAATATGAAGTCTGGTGCACAGCCAGAAGGGTTCGCGAATTCTCGAGTCGCGAGCGCTCTGCGACATGCCAATCCAGGGACTGCCTCCTGCTAGCCAAGTAGGTCGGGGCAGGGCCTCCCGACGACTGTTGGGGACGTCGGCGGCACGAGCTGTGCTCTGAGTAGAGATGGTCAGTTCGCTGCTAATACTCCTCCGGATCGGAGCCTAAAACCCGTCCGCAACGCCTCTTCTTATACGCACACTTGGACACTGTGTTTCATCTTGAAATCAACCCGACCACTGAGTGATTATAATCATCTCGTGAAGACACTTCAAGCTTTTCAATCCGTACTGGCCGCGGCAATTGATGAAAGGCCCTTTGCTGGTTTGTCTGACTTCTAAAAATTAGTCATTCCAGCAGATGACTGACGAGTGACGNAATTGATGAAAGGCCCTTTGCTGGTTTGTCTGACTTCTAAAAATTAGTCATTCCAGCAGATGACTGACGAGTGACGTCCTATCGTGTTGCTAGCAAGTCGAGGCTTTTCTTTTTTGGTGTTCAGTGACTGAACGCAGGACTTTCGCTTTGGTGTACCTGGCTTCTGTGTACATTGGTGCGGGGTGTGAGGAAATCGTTCAGTAATGAAAAGAGAACGAAAGTAACACTTCTGTAGAGCACATCTACAGGTGAAATACTTTCGCCAATTCAAACTGGCGTTCCCAAGACGCGAACATGACCGCGGGTTTTGGAGACGTCGCGTAGTGTGCCAGGGACATCTAGTCACGTGAGTCCTACGGAGAGGTAAGTCCGTACGTATGTGTCTGTGGACAGTCATGCGCATGCGCACGTGAACACGACGAACTGTCTTAGGCTAGTTTAAACTGCCAGTAAGCTTATTCAAATAATAATAATAAACTCTTAATATAGGTAAGTTTATGTTAGGTTAGTTCAAGCTATAAAAACTCTATCCTAGGTTAGTTGAGGGTGTCGTATTACGTTGAGAAATGATGGGTGGAAAGGCGCATGTACAGTGATGATCGCCAACAAACGCATGCGTAGTAAACACGGCCTCGTCTGTCCATAGACTCTCGTGTGCGTACTCTCTAGAAACACTTTATTTTCTGCAATATATGATCTGTAGCCACAAATAAAATGTTGATTAAATATGAACCACTGCAAAGTAGTTTTGCTACAAACAAATTACTTATTTGCTGCATATAATTATGACAATAATAGCCTTGTATTGTCTTTGCAATAGTCATTGTGGTATTTCTACTCATATTATTGAAAATTGAAATTAAAATTATTTTTTTTTTGCTCTGAAAAGCAATCGTGATTAATGAATACAAGATAGTATTATAATCACGATAAGAAATGCATTGTTGGTGCCGATATTCGAACGAATTTAACAGCCAAGGCCTTTAACACACAGCAACTTTATGTTTTATTAATTAGACCACTTTGGGCAGTAACATGGGCAACAAACTAATTGTCCCCTCTTATATAAAATTGAGGTTAGTGACATGTATAATTACTACACCTCAGAATGAAAAAGGTTTTGCAGGCTCACTGCACATTTCCACAGTGGCAGTTTCACAACTGCAGAATTCCACAAAATATATTGTTTTATGAATGTTCGTGTTGGGATAACAGTCACGCATTAAAAACTAAAATGCACTAAAGAAAACGCTCAATATCACGTAACATTTTCCTTTGGTATAAATCAAAACGGCGTTACTGTAAATAAAACCAGGTGAAATATATATATGTATATATGCTGTAAAGGAAGGTAATACTACCGTCACCCAAAAATGTATTAAAAAAAATTAAAAAAATAGCAAACCTATGTATTTGTAGCGTTCCCTTTGAAATGAATTAAGGTTTTGCCGACTTTAACGAAAACCGCCTCAAAGATGTGCTTTTATTAGTTCCAAAGAAAGCTTTGTGCTTATACTTGACAGTGTATAGATCACATGGAACAGACTGCGCATACCAGCTGCGTACTAAGCACTTTCCGAACCACAACAATTGAAAAAATGCCTCTAGCACTATCAGAACTACGTGGATATATCAATGCTAGTGTGCTTCAAAATTACAGTATATTTTTTCTGGCTCGGTTTTGAAGCAAACAGATTATTTTTGATATTTTGAATTTACATTTTTACAACAATTTTCTCTTTGAAAGTAAGTAAACAAACGCCCACGTGATTGTTTGAACATGTGATTTTGACAGTTTTACAGGCGGTGATTCATACAATATCGGTATTTGTGAAGACGAAAATCAGTTTACCTCATTTTAAAATTATGAATGTCATACATTATCAAGGATATGGGCAGTCATGTTTGAAAAACTTGAAGAAATTATGTTGACTAGTGCTGTCAACCAGTGGAGGCCCTAAAATATCAACGCAAGCAGGCTGTTCAGGTGGTTTTTGTAATGTCCCGCAGAAGTATGTATATTGCATGTTACTGTTCTTTCTTTCGTAAAGGTTACACATGACCGCCTTTTTAAGTTACTTTCTTGTCAGGGTTTCATTTTAAACTATAACTAAGCTAACTTCCGTGGGAAATACAATGAAACAATACCTTGTAGTAGTTTCTACATCCAGACACCGAATTGCCTACGTTTTTCGGTACTGTAATAGGCATTTGACACAATTAAATCCAGCTTGTATGTATATAATTCCCCTCAGAGAGGTTTTCAGTGTTGGGTATGAGTTATTGTTTGATAGAGAATAATTTTGTGCTTCTCTTTATGTCAACGAAGTGTATACAAACAACGGATGCAGGAGGATTCGGGAATATCATCCATGCAGTGGTATGATAAAGAGGCGGGAAAACAAGAAGCCTGGCATTGCTGATCCTAACTCTCGTTCACGTTTTACGAACCAAAGAGAACAGCTACGCAAAGTTTGCTGTACTTGAGCCGAATCTCTTATTTTACCAGATATAAATAATATTAACTTGTTCTAAAGTTCGCTAAACTCGTAATATTTTTCGCATGCACAACTATACATAATTGCAAAAACTTTGCAGAAACAGTCCGTAGTCCCGAAGAGTCAAGAACAGCAAAAATTATTAAAGAATATTTGTTAAACTAAACCAAACAGAAGGCAAGAAAAATTCTACTAATGCTATCTCAAATGTAGTTAATGTAGTAAAAAGGGTCAGTTAGGATATTTTTCAGTATTTTGGAGGACGAAATAGAAAATTATTACGTTCCGTAAAATTTTTGTGTACGAAGTAAATTATATTTGCCAGACAAATGCAAAGACTGTAAAGATTTTGTAATGTTAATTACAGTGGCAAGTTCGTGTGGCTAAGAATGATAAAAAATGAAATTGATTCAATAACGTGCCCCGAAAGCGTATTTCAACACTTGTACTAATATTATTTTCATTTCACTGGCATGGTTTCCAAATTATTTCAGGACTTTCATAAAATTAAAAGTTAAGAGCTGTGTTTTTTGAAAAGCTTCAGAAAGCTTTGTAGTCAACAAAAATCGCGCTCTTATTTTAAAATGGTCACTTAAAGACAAACAATATTCTGTGATATGTATTTACGAGGGGTACTTTATTTTAATAATTGATGACCATAATAGCACACGTTAAATTAATAATGTACAAATATGAAATAGAAAGGAGCATCCCACTGTTGTTACAATATCATTACCTCATACGTTTCATATCGATTGTTTTTACCAATCATCCTTGTTTCGTTATAATATTAATTAATTTCACTGTTTTAATGCTCTGTTAAAGATATCTCTTGTTTGTACGTATTACAACCCAAGAAACTGACATTCTTAATTCATTTAAGTAGTTTCGTTTGTTACTTTATCGTCTTAATATTTTTTGCCGACAGAATTCCATGCTTTTTGTTTTGTACCATGGAATCTGTAAAATTAATTTAAGGCAAAGGTAAAGTTGAAACACCTTTGCTTTTCAGTTACACATGCAACTTAATTGCATATTTTTATACACGTCACGGGCCTCTTGAGTCAATAACATGTCTGCAAGGAAACAAGAAGAGGTTACCGTACAATATTTAATGTAAGGAATTACTTTCAAATTTACACCTTTAATATATGCGTATTGAGAAAGCAAGATGGTTGCCGTTTTCCCCCTGCACCCATGTTGATCTCTCTACATTTGTTGAGGAGAGAGTCAAACGTGATGCGTTTGGAGAGATTTGGCCACTCTTAACATCACGGTCTTAAGAGCTGGTAGATTATGGAGCAGTGCCGTAATACAAGGGCGGGGTGAAACGAGAGATACCGGGAAAACCCGCTGACCAGCGGCATCGTCCGGCACGATTCCCACTTGCAAAAACTGGAGCGACCCCGCCGGGAATCAAACCCAGTTTGCCTAGGTAGGAGACGAAGTCACCACCACGGCCCCTAAATGTGATGTGAATTTCCCACATCTGTGTTAAGGCGAGATCCGTTCTTAAAGCTGTATAACTGGTATATTCGGCTCTTCCTCACTCTCCGATACTGGCATTTCTGGACACGCTCGCATACGTATCAATTGCAATATAATCTGACAGAACGTGACTCACAATGCTTTAATAAAAAAAATTCACAAATAGAAATTTACAATATTTCATCAATTTGATTAAAAAATTTTAAAAATGGTTTTTATACATTTCATTTACTAACTTCGTCTTTAAAGAAAGGTCAATAATCACTAGGAACCAGACGGTCATTAATTATCGCGATGCTAAAAAGAAGATAATACATCTAGACGTTATGAAAATTGTTTGCTATAGACAAATTCGGTATGAAGTTGTCAGCTGGCTAGTTTTAAGACGAAAGTTCTTACTCATTAATACGGTATGTCCAAGCTGTAAAACGTTAAATTTTTTAAAGAATGAGAGATCGTTTCATAGAAATTACGTAATTTTACCATGAAAATTAACATTGCGTCAAAAATTTCATAAGGTCACTCCTTTCACAGCTTTTTAATATCCTTTCGAACATACGCAAAATTTGTAAAACTGTCACTGCCTTGTGACTACCATTACGTTTTTAAGTGACTATATTAAAGAAAAATTATTATAGATACACAATTCATTTATGAGTTTTAGTTAGCAATGATAGTGGCAACTGGCCAGGTATTAGCTCGACATTTTCTCAATTATAAATTTTTTGACAAACGGGCACGTTGTCAAATTATGTAGTCTGCTCGAAATTTAAAATATATCCCAACTGACAGTTTTCCAAAGATACTGGTAGTCCGTGGTACAAATCAGAACCGTATGTCAGTCGGGGCGCAGTAATATTTAATCGTTAGTTCAGAAGATCGCCTCGTTCTTTCCCATGTCGACTATTATCCCCAACAATTCACTCGACTGAGCGCAAGCAAATAACAGCTCACCTCTAGCACTCCCTAGTGGCAAATCTCCTGCCTATTTTCAGCTTATCCTACAGAATACATAAAAATTCAAAACCAATGCTGCCAACATATGTCCTAGAAAACTAAATTTACTTATTTTTTAAACAATAGTACCGTATTTAAAAAAATCATATTTTGACAGGCGTGCAAATATTAAAAATTAATGAATTATCACATTAAGTATTAAATTTACGTTACAGTGTAAAAGCGACGCGCATAGGTCAAAACTTATATAACCGTTGAAACATTTCACTGGATTGCTTTAAAATGAAGTATGTTATAAATCTACGCTTCCTCCGGAGCACCAGCCAATGGAAAGACAGCTGAAATTCGGGAATGAGCAGTTGGGTTCTAGTCTTCAGGTCAGTGAACTCGCGAAACTATGTGGTCTCCATCCAGTTTGATTTCACTTTTTCCCCCTATAGAAATCATACCGGTATAGCTTATTCGCGGTATACTCACTTTTTTTCTAACCAAATCTTTGAAAAATCACCCCATGTATGTCGTACTTGGTTGTGTCCTAAATACGTCGTTCATCACAAGCGTTTTATACTTTTGTTAACTGAAAAGTAGTTTACATTTTGTTGAATTAAATTGTTATTTATATTCTGTTTATAAATTATAAAATTTCACTTATAATGAATACGTACAAAACAGAAAAAGCAGTGTGTTAGTAATTCCTAGTAAGAAATAGTTTTCAAGTAATACATTATTTAACTGAATGCTCACGAGGGGCCGAGGTGACTGGGCCGTTACACTGCTTGCCTCCCACTTACGAACCTACGAGAACCGGGTTCAACCCCTGACTGGGGATTTTTGCAAGTTGGAATCGTGTCGGACGATGACGCTGGTCGGCGGGTATTCTCGGGGATGCCTCGTATCCCCCGCATTTGCATTCCGCACGGCTCTATTCTCACCTCATTTCACCCCAATTGGCTCTCAAGACCTTGCCGTTAAGAGGCGTCCAAATCTCTCAACTCAACTCAACTGAATGCGCACGAACAATGTACGTTGTACCGTTNGATTTTTGCAAGTTGGAATCGTGTCGGACGATGACGCTGGTCGGCGGGTATTCTCGGGGATGCCTCGTATCCCCCGAATTTGCATTCCGCACTGCTCCATTCTCACCTCATTTCACCCCAATTGGCTCTCAAGAGCTTGCCGTTAAGAGGCGTCCAAATCTCTCAACTCAACTCAACTGAATGCGCACGAACAATGTACGTTGTACCGTTGTTTTAATTTGTTACATACCATTAATATTTGCGTAAGGCGAATTAATAGCCTGAAAGTAGAACTTTCGCAGGGCTTCATAAAGGCTGGAAGAAAGCATGAATGGACTATACAGTTATATATATATATATATATAATGTATTTATCACTGACTAACTGGAGATAAATACAATACGTAAATTATATCGTTAAAACCCAGTGTACATAACGGTGTACGAGTATATAATATAGAGGAAGGTTTTTTTTCGGCTAGTACTCTATAGTGCTGTTCTCAATAATTTTCTCTGTGTTCTGTTGTTAAATGATTTGTTAACAATGCCACTGTCCTACGTTATAATCGGTTCATAATTCTATAGGCGAACACAAATCATACAGCTCAGTGGTAGTAATAACAAAACATGTGTTATTTCGGCTAGAAGTACAGCATCTCTCCTCTCACGAAATATCTTATTTGCAGCACCTTAAAACATACAATTTTTGTCCGATCTGAAAGGTTTGACTGTATACTACAATCGGGCGAATTTTCAAGTGACTTTCGAAGAGAGGCAACAGCTCGCAGTGCAGCAAATACACAATGGTGTCTCGGAAACCAACTTACACTTTAAATACCAACCTCCCTCGCCAAGTAAAACAGCGAGGATACGTTTCCTTTGAACCACAGGGGAACTTAAAGAAACAATGGGTAGAAAAATAATTACTAAATGGATGTAATTTTAATCTCAATCATCTCAAATTGGATGGAACTTCTTAGTCAAACGGACATCTGGGAGATCACTATAATCACAATCATCGTCCTTCACTATGATAGTTCGCATGTAGAGCGTATTTAATGACTGCTGTAGTTCCTTCAAGCTGATTTACGTTCCTCCGATATTCCGTCATTTGTAAGGCATGTTCTAATTTTATTATATTTTGTCAGTTTTTCACATTTATATATTTCAGTTGGTTTTGAGTCTGGTTTGCAGAAGATACTGATTGTTTATTGATTTAACTTCTTTTGCGTAGCTTGGTTATTTCTAATAATTCATTAATTTCACTATTTCAGTGTTCTGTCAAAGATATGCCTAATTTGTACGTATTAGAGCCCAATAAACTGAAATTTTTAAATAATTTAAATAGTTAAGTTTTTGCGCTTTACCAACTAAACATATTCCCCAAGAATACAATGCTTTTGGTTTTATTCCGCGGAATCTGTAAAATTAATTTAACTATTGTATGTTGCTTTTGAATTATCATTATCATTTTTTTTATGCCTGAGAATAACTAGCTTGTCTTCCGCGAAGAGCATAGCAATCGTACAGTCAGTTGCAAAACGAATTTTGCTTACAAAAATACTTAGATATACTCGTCCGTCATTTGCTATCCGTCTTCACTATTAACACTTTGCAAGCCCAGTTCAAAGTCTACAGGTGATTTCTAATTTCATATGTTATCTTTTATTAACGGAAAACTGGGTTAATTTGAAAAATCGTATAGCAGAATGTGAACTCTATATCTGGAAAACGAAATGCAGCTCTACAGATGTATGGGTTACTGACTTCAACAATTCCGTGTTGACATAATGAGGAAACAGGAGTGTACAGAGAAAAGGTGGACACAGGTAGTGAAAGTTACTTGTGCCTGAACTACATCGACATACGTAATGGAAGGAGGACGGTGTTTCACGTAAAAACCTACGATTCATGAAGAAGTATCGCAGATATAGTGTTCAAACTTCTAGCTAGGAATAAAAATTGAAGATATAATGACTGAAGAGGATTAAAAATTAAAAACACAAATTAAAATGAAGCATTTTGGTAGTAGAATATAACGTTCAGATCTGTTTAATTAAAGGAAAATAAGCCTCACTAAGGGGTCCTACCTTTTGCATTTACATTCAAACCAAATCTCATCCCTAAATGNAATTAAAGGAAAATAAGCCTCACTAAGGGGTCCTACCTTTTGCATTTACATTCAAACCAAATCTCATCCCTAAATGAAAATGAAATGAACGAATTTTTACATTTTTGCAACAAAAATAGCAAAACTTCAATACATTTTATGCAAAGAAAAATGGAAACGTTTGAAATACCAGAGAAGAAAGAAAGGGAAGACAGGCAGACAAGCTGATTAAACAACACGAAACTCTTGCAGACTTTATTATTTTCGTTTGGAAAGTGAGTCTCAGGCTACAGTTTGTAAAAAGAGTCTATAGACTGCCATGATAACGATGTATCTGAAGTAAAATTTGAAACCATTAAGGAAAGGGCAACAAATGATGGCACGATAAACCGTAAAAAATATTACAAGTACAATTCATTCCATTGAGCTCATCGACTGACACTAAAAAATCTTAAAAGACATGTCGATATAATANATATTACAAGTACAATTCATTCCATTGAGCTCATCGACTGACACTAAAAAATCTTAAAAGACATGTCGATATAATAAAAAGATCTATTCAAGCTAATTTTAAGCGAGCTAGGCTGTCAACCGTTGCTAATATAAAAGATTACATGTGAAATANATATTACAAGTACACTTCATTCCATTGAGCTCATCGACTGACACTAAAAAATCTTAAAAGACATGTCGATATAATACAAAGATCTATTCAAGCTAATTTTAAGCGAGCTAGGCTGTCAACCGTTGCTAATATAAAAGATTACATGTGAAATANCAAAGATCTATTCAAGCTAATTTTAAGCGAGCTAGGCTGTCAACCGTTGCTAATATAAAAGATTACATGTGAAATATGACAACAGAATATTGTTATAATTATACGCAACAGTTCTCTGAAATACTGAAATATTTTAAGATCAAGGATCATATGACAATCAACTCAGCGATTCTCTGACGCTGTTGGTCAGATGTTAAAATAGCTCTAAATACAGAACACTACTAGAACGTCAGTTGATGACTAAATTTAAAAAAAATTAATAAAAGGAGACGAATAACGCTATTATTTATGAAAGGAATGGTCAGTGTGCCAGAAGGAGTAATGCAGGTGAACTTTAAATTCCGTACGTAACTTAACAGTGACAATCGTCCCTACACTAAGCGTATTGATCTAACGTATGGCAAACTTTCGACAGCGGTAGTGATACGAAAATTACTGAATACATACTGTTATGGAACAGTCGCGTTGTGCACATATTTGTGCAGCATTCACGTAACACCGTATTCCAGTGAATGAGACCTAAACATATTTCAATAACTGAAAATAACATTAATTCAGTAAGGTAACTAATAAAAAGTTGAGTAATTTGTCGAATCACAAAGAAACTCGAGCCCAGTTTACATTCAGCATTTCAAAACCACGCCCAGTCTTCAGTGTACGAGAGCCAATGAGCTCTGACTGCGACAGCCCCTGAGGCGTGGGTTGAGAAGAGTAAACAGGTCTTCGAACCAAGAAGACGTGCAGTCGGCGACTGACAAGCCTTCGAGCGGCGCTCATACGCTGGGCAGTCAATGGCTTCTCCTCTGACGGGGGATCACGCTGGTTCAATTCAGGGCGAATGTCTTTTTAAGTTTTCTCCTTTGATACTTAGCCCTAAAACTGGCAAGTCCTTCCTGAGGATCCCCACTTACCGTAGCCCAATACATGCTTACTTTATGTAAAATCGAAGTCGTTTTTATTACATAATTATCCATATTTAGTTAGATAATGTTCCATCTCTAGTCTCTATCACTTATGCTAGCATATCAACTCGTGGTAGATTATTCTGAATCCATTAATAGAAATAAACATAATGGAATGTATATAGATTAAACACATTATGCATTCCCATGTGCTAATTTTCCTGGCTGAGTGGTAAGCAGCCAGTTCCCAGCAAGAGGGCACTTCTCCGCACATAGATTTCTTAGGAGTGTTAACACCCTGTTCCAAAAATTCTGTGACCATGATCTGATTTACATACCATCGAAAATATATGGGGCCAAATGGGATACCAGTTTCCTCCACGTAGAGGTGTACTTGATTTGGTGAAGATGATGGTACTACCACACCCACGCGCATCACCTTAGATGGGTAAACTTACCGTGGTATATCGTGCGATGTTTGATTTCATGCCCAGTAATACTGATTCATGATTCCAAAACATGAGGCAGTCTGACGAGATACTTAAGGACCTCTTCAGCTTCAGTTGTGCCATGTTTGAGCGGTAAATTGTTCAAAATGCTATGATAATGCAATCGTGTATTTCATTTGATCATAACGTCACATTTATAATTATTGACATATTTCCTTCGAATCGAGTTGTTTCTTCTTGGTGGACGAATATTTTTGCAATGAGTTTACTTTAAAACTTTCCATACGCTTTCCACATTGTTCTTGGAAATGGAAAAATTTCAACTTATATCTTATGGTATATTCCCTTTACTTACCAAAATTTAGAACGCTACGTATAATCTATATTTTTTGTTACTTATGTCCGTCCATAAATACATAAACAAAAACACGCACGAAATCATTCATACATAAGTACATCAATACAAACATGTTTACTTGCTTACATGCAAACATGAAAGCCGATATGACTAAGTTGGAACCTTTTTTGTGATGTGTGAGGTACTGGATTTGAGTACCGTGTAAGTTGTAGATATATGTCATTTTGTGATCTCAGGTAAGGTTCAGCCCGTCCAGTCTCCCTCCCCCAAATATCAACCAACCAGTTTTAATTTGGGTCGTAGGAACGTAAGTACTCCACAAACAAAACAAAATACGTACACACAAACACACCAGTAGTTTTCGAGGTACAGTCCGAAGGGTATCATTATCACAATGTAGTTTACAGCAAAAAAATTACCTACTACCAATTCCGAGTTTCTTTAAATGAGTGTTGAACAAACGTTTACAACATTTTCGTGTTGGCGATCCATGCTAATGGTCGGCATAAAATTCCGCTCTCTTCCCCGCAGAATATCTCAAGCAAAATAAAACTACCTAAAGGTTCCACGCAGAAACTATATTTTTTGAGAACAGTGGCCGCAGACGAAGTGTTACAGTCGCGAACAAGAATAACGTCGCCACTTCAGAATCTTCATCCCAGAGAACTCAGAAATAGCAACGTGTGGGTAGTTGTCCTTCGTGTTAGTTCTTTGTGTCTCGTCGCCCTACGAGTTCCGCTCCTTCATCTCATTGTCCTCCTAATTTTACTATTCCTTTAGCCGACTTGAGGTTTTACTGCAATTTGGCGGCGACACAGTGACCTTGGTGGGCGTTCTTTGACGCTGCGCCAAACCAAATAATATCGTGGCCCTGCAGCGAACATCAGAGATAGCTGGAAGAGACTGGAAGGGGAAAAAGGAGGGGGTAATCTTTTCCCGGCCTTTCTTTAATACAACAGGGGTGAGGAGGCAGTTGGTAAAGAAGAAGCAGCCCACTGGGAGCTGGCAAACCCGTGGAACGATAACATTTCTTCAAATAGAATTTATTTTGGGAATCCACGGTTCGGCCCGTGTCCAAAGCGACCGCCATGCTTCTCAGCTATATTCACGGGAAAATAATTTTTGGCCGAGCTCATAAACTACCCGAGAAACGCAAGTAAGCCAGAAATGAGGCAAGAAAATCACAGCCGTTTGTCAACATCTCAAGTTCTAAGGTTATACCAAAACTGCAAAATAAAATCTTTAAACTAAAACGAATATCTTATTTCCTAGTGCTTTAGGCGTAGTCATTTGTACCGTATTTTCATATCACGCGTTTGTTTACTTTAAATGTTTATATGGGTAAGTGGAGTATTTTATATGGGATCTGTATGAATCGGTGGCTGGCATCCTTTGGCTCCACTCGGAAGTGCTCGGCAGTTATTGCCGGATCTGAATGGCTACCAACTTCGGTTCTACTCGGAACTTCCGGATGTTCCCGAAGGTGGTTAGCAGTTACGACCCTTATCTTTTAACTTGTGTTTATCATTCGAATTCAAAAGTTCAATTTCCATTTAGGTGTTAAACAGATGTGAGTTATACCTTTTGCTAATTATGCTTACTGAATTCAATAATTATCAATATTATTTGATGAACCCGGTATCTAGAAATTTAGCATTTTTCTTAGGTGATGTTGAAACCATTCGTAGAAAAACAACGGTAATATATCTCTTGCTTTTTCATAATCCCGTTTATAAAAGTTAATTAATGAATTGTTATTTCTGTTATAAAACAATTCAAAGTCGTCCAAATTACAATTTTTTTATGCCAAAAATGTGTAATGCATATAGTATTATGGAACCCTGCAGAAGTGATTTTTTCTTTCTATATCGTCCAGCTACTGCATGCATATAAGTTAGTTATTAATTATATCATTTTTAATATTTTAAATATTAGAGATATAGTTATAGCATGTGGAATATTACTGAGCGGGGCATTTCGAGACTTATTTCATACATTACGTTCTCTAAATACTTATTATGCCACCTTTGCGCTCCTCACTCGACGCCATATTGGATTTTTACTATAGTCATTTACATGCTCCAAAGATTATTTGAAACTAAGTAGTACATGAAAAACTGCTTTTTCAGTCTTTCCTCTTCAAGTATAATTGAAGGGGATAGAGTATTATTATTATTATTATTATTATGTCGTTATTGGTGGCGAATTGAATGATTTTGCCTTCTCGTACACTTAACCATATAGTAATTCACATCAATGTGAAACAAACATAAAACTACACAACTATAAAAGGCGTTATGTGACACATGTGAGTTTTGTGATAAATTGTCGCAACTTGTTATAACGTAACCCTTTTTAACTAACCAGCCTCTCGTCGTTCTTCGACACACCAAAGAAAATTAAATATACATGTGTAAACACATCACATTACATCTTCCTCCACTAAGAAACATAATTTTCGTAAAATTGTCACCTTCATTTAACAATCCCTTGAATTCTTAAACGATGTTAGAATCTGCAATTTATTAATTATCTCGACGTTATCAACTTTCCCAACTGTCGTTTACAAAAAGGTAAGCTATTTGGACATTGAAACGTAATTGTAGTAAGTAAATATTATTATGTAGCACCTTCGTGTTATGAACTTAAGAACCCATAGGTACTCTCGTTACAACACAAGGGTGGCACATAAATGGAAGGTGGGTTCTAAATTCCACTGTAGAGTAGGGGTTTAGTGTTGAAAGCATAAGTTATGGGCGTGCTCCTGTTTTACTTACTACAAAAAAAGGTATATATAAATAAAAATATACATGGTAAACTTAAGGTGTTGCTGAGGTTTTTTTTTGTTATCAACACAACATTATTGTTATCAAATTTTATTATTCATGTGCGACAATTGAGTAAAGAAATATCACAATAGTGAATACTTTATAACAAAAGTTATATTCATTTTTTCTATCTTGCCATAACAACAGACAAACAAACAAATATATAAAAAATTTTCTTCTATCTTTTAAATACTTTTTTGTTTCTTTTTTCTTTGCATGGTAAGTATAAGACAAGATAAAATCTCTTTTTGTTAAATAATAACATAATATTATGGTCATGACTATATCATCGGGTACCCACGATCGCTTCATTTGAAATTATACCTCACAGCAAAATTATGTTTTATATATTATTTCTTTGTTTTAATTTAGTTGAAACCACGTAATAATTTTGTAGTTGAACAGTTACAATAAAATTAATTAATTGTTGAACAACAGACGTTGCGTCATAAGACAAAAAGTTCGGAGCACTTCCGAGCACACGCAGCAGGTAAAATAATACTTTAGGGGTCACTTGGTGTTCGAGCACGCATTACAGACGTTACTGCGGTGCTGGCCAAAGAAGTGGAATCATGGTCAAAACGACCAGGCCACGACTGTGTGTGTGGCTCTCATCCCAGGAAGTATGGAAAACTTGGCCACGAGGTTAACCCATCAGGCAAACCACTATGCAAAAAAAAAAATTTAAAAGAAAATTGAAAAAGGATTGTAAACACAAAATACGATCACGTCTGAATAACAGAAAATTTCCGCATAAAAACTTACCCAAAAACTGCGGATAAAACACAATTTCATCATAAGGATGAGGAAAGATTCCACAAGATAAATAAGTAAGCTAACTACTTGCAGTATGGCGAGAATGCGAAGAAGGAAGTTACCTGAGCGAAAACCGATATATACCAAGGAATGCTCCGGACTTCATGGTCTCGTGCGACTAACCGATACATAACTCCAAAGTCTAGAAAGACATATAATAATATACAGATGACGTTTTTCATTTTGTTAACTGAAATTTAGAACTTACACAATATTACGTACGTAAATAATTGATAAACATTAAGGAAAGTGTTTTTTTTAAACAATAGCATAAAACTATATACAAGGTAAATACCTAAACATTACACAATTTTCAGAAAATAAAGTTTGTTTTACAACTTTAAATTGAACAAACATAATAATTAAGCTCAACTATTGCACGATCCAATAGGAAAAATATATTTGGCAAAATATGAAATAAATAAGAAAGACATTAACAGAATTGCAATAACTTGAAACAAAGTGCCAACACAACTGGCACAATATGACCAAACGAAGCCCGACATAATGTTGGCGACCAACCTGCCTCAAGCAATTTCATAAGTGCGGTATGGCTTCCAGCACACACGAACTAAAACAAGTAGTCGCCACGCCGTTCATTCAGCGAAGGAAATATTTGGGATGGGTATTGGAGAAATGTGAGCAGGTTTGGCTGTGGAAGAGTCAAAATTGTATTTTAACGCCGCACGGTTCTGCACACAGACTACCCAGGATCGTGGTTCGCGTAGCAGCTAGAGAGCTCGCCTCCCACGAAGGGGAACTGGGTTCAATTCCCTGCGGGGTCAGTCTCGGATATTTTAATGTGGAAATCGTGCCGAACTATGCTGCTGGTTGGCGAGTTTACTCGGGAATTTCCGTTTTCCCCGTCTTTGCATTCCTGCGCCTATCCATATCGACCTCGTTTCACACTGATAGGCTCTTCAAAACTCGTTAAGAGCAGGGCAAACATCTCCTCTCCGCTCAACTAATGACAACGAAATTATTTGATTACAGCGGGCAGCGAGTCACCTTGAGTTCAGAAATTTTTCAACTACACGGGGATTGTTCTCGAGCCGTCAGCGATCCCATCCCGCCGCCAAATGAGCGTGACGTTTAGACATAGGGATAACGTTGAAAAAGAGAAGGAGGGGGGGGGGGGGNTTGCCCTTTATAGATCTTCCAAGACTGAAAATTCAAATGCTTTTGGCTACTGGGACGGTCAATACTACCTGCCTTTACGTATAGCGGACAAACTTTTCACATTATCGCCTGTTTTGAAATGTCAGAAAATTGCCTCGTACCAAGGTGTCAAGCAACTACGACATATTCTAATTATGTTAGGTACTTTTTTTTTATCGAAAACATCATTTAAGAAATAAAGTTAACGTTAACTCTAGTGTTCAAAAGAATAATTTGATAGTTCTGTCGTTATTGGGAAGAGGTGAATTGGCGGTTTTAAATTGTTATAACTACACTGAATACAGGTGCGTAATGACCGGAGACCACATTATTTCGCGTTATTAAACGGCATTCGGCTGGACTTCATAAGAGACTCTTTAGTCGAGAAAAGCTTATTTGCTCATAGACTGCGGCCATAGTCAGAGTTCGTAATCCTGTTCGGCTCGACCATGCTGAATTAAGTCATCCCTTTGCTGAATGTGGACTCTATTGGTTTAAATTTCTCGAGGGCGTGTCTTACGAGTGGAGGTACAATGAAATATGTGAAATTAACACTTTTATGACCCCTAGTATGGTCAAGAATTAAAACGCGAAATTATACGATCTTCAGTAATGGCACCGAGCGAGATGGTGCAGTGGTACAACTCTGCACTCGCATTTGTAAGGACCCGGGTTCGATTCCCTGTCCGGCCATCCTTATTTATGTTTACCAGTTTTCCGAAATCAGTCCATGTTAATGCTGGGATGGTTCCTCATTACAGGTCATGACTGATTCCTTCCTCTTGCCGGCTTCTATGAGCAACTTTTTTCGCCTCTAATAACCTCTCTTTTGATGAGACGTTAATCTCAACCTACCAATTCACATCTAGCAATGACACACCCTAATTCTTCCATCGTGCTGTGGAAGCAGACAATCCTGTTGATATTGTGTGTATGTGTGTTTGGCAGCACTGTGGATGTGATGTTGAAGTGTATGGTGTGTTGTATGCCCACAGAAAGACTGCGTGAAGTATGGAACAGTTCGAGCAGCTGCTGACATGCGCCATCTGCCTCGACCGCTACCGCAACCCCAAGCTGCTGCCATGCCAGCATTCCTTCTGCATGGAGCCATGCATGGACGGCCTCGTCGACTACGTCCGCCGACAGGTAACCAACCACACACTAGTGGTTCTCAAACTTCTCTTACCCCACCGACCACTACTTGATCACTGTCAACTTAACAAGGACCACCTGTCAACCCAACACGGACCAACTACAAACGCATCTTTTCTATTCAAGTACAAAAGTTATAAAATGACAATTTAATTTCTTAGTAACATAAATTATTGTGGTAAAATACCGGCAGTACCGTGGTAAATATGCGATATTAAAAAGTTAAATCAGGGAAAAGTTAAAAAGCAAGTATTCAATTAATAATAATATTAAATTTGCAACTGCCTAGTACCTAATTATGAACCACCATTTGTCCGCGGACCAGTGTTTGAGAACCACTGTCATAGAGTAAATATTTGGTAGACCCATTTCCGTCTTCTGCTTATGTCTCCAACATTGATTTTCCCACCGTCAATACAACTGTAAATATCACGTGGTCATCAGTGGTGAACGTGTTTGTTAACTTTTAGTTTTCAACTAACCTGCCCTTTTACACGAAGAAAATCATTTTACCAACTCGAATATTATCTATTTAAATGTGCAAACATGTGAAAGCACTTACCTTTATAAACGGTTCTCTAAACTCAAATCCTATGTACATTGTTATTGGTAGTATTATTGGCAGAAAAGCAGTCCAGTGTTGGAATACGCAGGGTGGCTACTGCGCAGCTTGCGTACGTCCTCTACCTCATTTGTCCTCTGCGCGTCACTCTCCTACGCCATTGCCAGTCGTCTCTAACTAGAGTTGCCAGATGCATTGTTTTACTCGGAACAATCCTGTTTTTGCACATTTTGTTCTGCCTACATTTC
The DNA here is from genome assembly GCA_002778355.1 of Clitarchus hookeri. Taxonomy (NCBI): domain Eukaryota; kingdom Metazoa; phylum Arthropoda; class Insecta; order Phasmatodea; family Phasmatidae; genus Clitarchus; species Clitarchus hookeri. Next base: position 94,930 of record NQII01000580.1, on the reverse strand, counting down.
TACCATCTAACAGTTGCTATGTACATACATTAAACTTAATGTTTTTTGAGGTTTATTTCTCAACATATCTTAAATTAATCCAGTTGAAAAATTTTTTTTTTATCTCAGCATCATTTAATTAACAGTAATTATTTTTTTCAATGCAAACTATGTAGTTACATTCTCATAACTTGATTATAATTACATATATTCCTAATTGTAAAGATTTGACATTCTTATCAAATGAACACGACACAAGTTCACTTAAATTATCGAAACATTAGATGTTTAGACGTTTCTATGATAATTAAATCTGAAGTTAGATTTCATAAAATCGTACATGCAAACAAAAATATTCACTCTGGTATTACAAGTATTTATAAATGTTTGTATATTATTTTGTAAATATTTGTATAATATTTTGGCACTTTTCAGATGTATTAATTTCTAAGTCTGTTTCATTAAAAGAGTCTTACTTATGTGTGTGTACGAACTGAATTAATTTAGGGTAGGTCAAAAACGCAATGTCTCGAACAAATTTTCTGCGTTTACTTGCCGAATGTAGGACAAACCTGAAACGACAAAGGGTATTAAGTGCGTGAGAACGAGCTAAAAGCTTGCTCATTCGAGCTTAGTCTCATTATCAGCATTCAGTTCTGAATTGTTTACACTTCTCTCTCGGCTCACTTTTTATACATTTCTCCCCGTATGTTTCTACTTACACCTATCCCCTCTTTCCATGTATTTGTGCCTTCCCTCTCTCCTTTAATATCGTTCTGTTCGTGTACATCTGCTAAACCTTAACTCTGGCCAACTTCTTTTAACTCTTAATACCATCAATGTCTCTCATTACGTCTTTTAAATAATTTTTAAATATTTCCCTCGCTGCTCACTCCGTTATTGTTTGCTATTTACTCTTTCATTCCTGCGTACTACTATATACGTCATTCGGTGCGAAGTGGCGCAGTGGTAAATCACTGGACTTGCATTCAGGACGACATGGATTTGATTCCCGGTCCGGACTTCCTAATATAGATTTTGCATGGTTTCCCGAAATCTTTCCAGGCGAATGCTGAGATGGTTTCTTACTGCAGGCCATGACCGTTTCCTAACACGTTCCTGCTTCTGTGAGCAACTTGCGCCACCTCTAATGATCTCTCTCTCTCTCTGTCGGCGAGACGTTAAACACTACCTACCTACATACCTAATATATTTACAACTCTCAGAGCTGCCCCAACTACTCTCAAACCCCACACGCATGTGCGCATTGGTATTCGTTGAACGCTAGGTAGGTACTGGTATCTCAGGACTACTAGCAGTGACACACGATAGACGTTTAGCAAAATGTCCACTGCTCGATAGGGACACCGCAAAGGCTGATCGATGCGCAAGACCAACAAACACGGTTGCGTGGGAGGCCGTAACCAAGGAGTTAAAGTCACGAGACAGAAACGTGGATAGACATTGGTAGCTCCAGACAGATGATAGATTGACATTTCACTGACAGACCATCCGACACAACAAAGCCATGCTTTTTCCAAGTGCAGTTGCGCTAAATCAACCCCTTTATAAATCACCGGCCACCATTCCTCGCGGGGCCGTGGTGCCTGAGCGGTTAGCCTGTTCGCCTCCCACCAAGGCGAACTGGGTTCAATCCCCTTGCCAGGCCACTTCCGTATTTTGGCATGTGAGAATCGTGCCGGACGATGCCGCTGGTCGTTGGGTTTTCCCGGGGATCTCCCGTTTCCCAGCCCTTTCATTCCGGTGCTGATCCATACTCTCATAAATCACCCTAGTTGGCTTTTAAAGCCCTCATTGTTAAAAGCCGCAGAAATCTCTTCACTCACTCATGCCGTTTACTCGCAGTTGTACAGCTTCTGTTTTGTATACTTCAACATGTCTGCTTATGTTTGTATTGTCTAAAAAAAAGTAGATTTGCAATTGGCTAATACACTTGTGCATCTCTTTAAAATTTAATTACAGCAGGGTAGTTTAGGCTGAAAAAAACTTTAAGGCCCGTGAAGACCTAAGTACTATTACGATGTTTGCAATATTAAACATTAGAATACGATATTCATTATTTTATATATATATATATATATATATATATATATATATTGCACTGAAGATAAATCCTTCAGAAACTATTAATCATAGCAGACATAAAAAGGGACTCTACACTAAAAACCATCGCTTTAAATATTGATCACTTTTTACTCCCATTACGATGAATTGCCATATTTTAAAGATATTTCCCGATTTCAAAAACTCTTATGCATTTATAAACCGTAAAAATGACAAGCATAAAAACAAACTCATAAAAATCAGATGAAAATATTTACATCTCCATGAAGACACAATAAAAATTATACTCCTTAGAAATATAAGAAACAGTAGTTTGGCACAAACTGCCACTTAAGCGGCACGAAGGTTTTACAGTATAAACAAAAAAATTTAACATTTCTTGCTTAGCAAAGGATTATGGTTTATATATATAATTTGAAGGTATATAATATAAATATATTTATAACAATAACAATTTAACACTATAACTACACTGTTAAACAATTTTAGTTTTTAATTATTTAAATACTCTCGATTTCAAACAAAATAGATCAATGAAGGTGTCATCGAAGGAGCACATAAGTGGGTGCACGAACAGAACATGGTAGTATGTATACAGAAAACATCCAAATACTGTACCACACCAAGCATGTATTGCAGGGGACCAACACTTGAAGGATGTACTTAGTATGGTGTTGGGCCATCCGTATTATGGAGACAGGCAGTGATACGGCCAGACATGGAGGCATACAGACGTCGGATGTTCTCCTGTGGAAGATCCTGCCACAGCTGGTGCAACTGACCCTCCTAATCCGCCGTAGTTACCGCTGATCGAAGTTGCCTTCCAATCTGGTCTCACACGTTCTCGATGGGCGAGAGGTCTGGGGGCTTTACTGGCCAAGGAAGCATGTTGACATCACAAAGGCAGGCCAGAGATACTCGTATTGTGTGAAGCTGGGCATTGTCCTGCTGAAAAAGGGATTGTCAAACTGTATCAGGAAGGGGAACACACATGTTCACGGAATTTCCTGGACGTACAGCCACTCCGTCGGGTTCCTTCAATCACCCCTAGTAAAGTACAGGAATCGTAGGAAATGGTACACCACACCATGACACATCTCATTGGGGCGGTGTGCCACTCTACAATGAAGCGTGGATCACAGCGCTGGCCAGGACATCTCCAGACTCGAATTCGGCGGTCATCTGTATCCATACAGAACCGTGATTCGTCACTAAACAGTAGTCTCCAGTACTCAAGCTGCTATTCTGCCCCTTCTCGGCAGAAGGCCACGTGAGCTCAGCGATATTCCGGTTGTAATGGTAGACATCGCGTCGTAAGGGACGCCACGACTACAGATCCCGCTCTGCTAGCTCCTGGATATGGCACTAGTAGATACCGACGTATCTTCAACTACTGTGATATGTCCCTGGATGGTGTGCAGCGACGCCTGTGGACTCCTAACAGCCTGTCGCACGATGAAACTACCCTCCCTACTCTGGTGGTCCGCCGGATCGGCCGGAGCCTTCTCGGCGGGTGTGTGTGCCCTCCTGCGTCCAACACCGACTCTGAGTGTAGGCAGCAGTTCAAGGAGCAATCAATGCGTCGAAACTTCTAACATGCCTTTCGGAGGCCGACGACGCAGCCTCTCTCAAACTCATGCAGCAAGGAAAATTGCTGTCAAATGCGCCGTCGGGGCATGCTGCGTGTTTAATAAACGTGGATCTGTGGTTCACACTGCTTACACTGTTACTAAGACATTATTCGGTGTTTAGCAGCTATGAATGATGGGGAGAAATGCATGCCCTCTAGTGACACATCCGCCTAAGCAAACCACATTAAACGCAAATGGGACACATGTCGGGCTATGAGGTTACTGCGTAGCAACCTCCGTTGTACTCGCGCGACAAGCTCATGGTAATCAATTGTTTTTCAAATAAATGTATTTTACGCTGAGATATAAATAAATATATAATTTATTCTTAGCTTTGTACATATTACTTTTTTTATTTCTCTATATCTTTCGCGCCGACGTTTTTAATTTATGTTTAGGAATTCATAAATTATTTATACAAAAATGTATACAAACAGTTAAATAATTTGAATTTGATATTATTATTAATTAAAAGCTTATTAAGATTTTGAACATAAATAGAGTTATTTAATTTATAACCATTTGGTATTGTATAAACAAAACAAAATAATTTTTAAATGTTAGAAAAAATAAAATCAATAGGAATTTTTATAGAAATTTGTTTGAGTGGAAAATGATTCTCCATATTAGTTATAATAAATGTAAAATATTAAAATAATAAAAAAATTGGACAATTATATTTAAAATTATTTACATATCATGGAAAATTTTTATTTATTAAATATAATATGCTATAGTTACAAGGAAATTAAATTTTTTTAAATGTTAGTTTATAATCCAAATATAATTAAAAATCACTTAAATTTAATTTTTGTTAAAATCGATAAAAATTCTTTATGATAAACAACATTTTTTTAAAATAATAATAATTACATAAACGTGTTTATTGGTTATTAAAAATATTCATCAAATTCCTATACGTAAATTTTTTTAGCATGATTACAAATTTTCTGAAATTGAATTGTAATCTATTTCCAAATACAAATATTATTAAGAAAATAGCTTTCTTAAATATTCTATTAATAAGACTAATAGATTTTATGGTTATCAATATATCTAGAACATTATTATCTAATCAGTCAGTGTATACTTGCCTTGCAGCAAAATGATGCCACAGACAAACGAAAATGTTATACTGCCTCCTTGTGTCAGGCCAGGAAACTAAATCTATAAACGAGGAGACCATTTTTTATGCTTTCGTTCCTTTTGTAGTATTTTGATATGAAAAAACGTGATAATATTAGTTATTTATATTTAAAATTTGTTAGAGGGACGTTCAAAACAAGCCGTGTTCTGAGAAAGCCATACAGGCACGACCATCATTAGGAGGGAAATTAACCCTTACACGAAACAATTAAGTTAACATGGATATGTATTCTCCTGATTTTGGTGCGTTTTAAAAATACGTTTTTAAAAATATTAAAAAAATAATAACTTTACAGTATATATACTTTCCTATGGCCTGGTTTAACATAGAAAGAAGCGAAATCAGTCAGTAGTAAACTCTGAATTATTGTATGTATTCTATTAATCAGCAAAATTATAAGAAGGAATTATTATGAAAATGAATTTTACGTAAAAGTTTGAAACGACCAGAATACTTGCTTAACTAAAGAGGGAATGAAATTTGGTGACATGCGTGGTCTAGATGCCACCTTGGGAGACATAGTAATATTTTTTCACAAACTGCAAGCAAAAGTGCCTATATATATATATATATATATAGAGAGAGATAGAAAGAGAGAGAGATAGTACAATACGAACTCAGTGACCTGTGAGCATTATTTCACTGTCCTGTATGAACTAGAGCCTGTTACATTTATTCGTTCGCCGCTGCCACCGGAGAGAAGCATACTGATCTCTCAGCCGTATGATATAGTGGGTTATTCTTTTGCTGAGGGTTTATAGTTTCTTTGGCAGCCTTCAGGGCGACTCGAATGAAGTGTATAGTCAAACTGTGTACATAAAAATAAAAATTACATGTTTTAGCTATAGCTTGATACGAAATGCTTCATATAAATTTTGCGCCGCATACATTTGTTCTCACCAGCCCATAAAAAATTAGTGGTAAAGATGACGATGAATATGGCAATTGTTAGCCATTAAGGCCAAGTTGGACGACTAAGTTGTAATAAGCAGGATCATTATGGCGTGGTTTTTCATTGCCTACGGGAGCATGACAATGTAGGGATATTACAGAATTTCACGGTTTATTGAGCACTTCTGAAAGCCCTGCTTAAGAAATATTTTTCTCCTCTTTTTGTGTCCTTGNGAAAGCCCTGCTTAAGAAATATTTTTCTCCTCTTTTTGTGTCCTTGCGCCATATTTAAAAATGACGTTTACGTGGGCCTCGTGACTTTATTCATCTTCCAACGAAGCGAAAACGTGAAATTGCTAGCGACCTAAATTTGTTATTAATATATCTGCTCTTACTCCAATATTAATAGAACAAAATAAAACAAACTTGGTTTGCCATAAATCTAGACATTACATTCATAATACAACATCAAGACTTGGAACTATTTGACTCTATTTGCTGCCAACTTAACTCGTAACCTACGCGCCAGTGTGTAATGTAACATCCATGCATTTAACGGGCAGTGATTTTTTCAAATGAATTCGACAGTGCTCACATTACTGTGAACAGGCTTTATGTGAAGCCCTGGAAACTCCGCAGTAAAGTTTTCGCATGTGCAAATATCTCCAACCCGGCCGGTAATCCAACCGAATACGTTAGATCGTGTCCTGTGTACTGTACTAAATGACCAAACCAACTCATTTAAATGTTCTGAACAATTATCACCGATGGACATTTACTAAACTTTGAGAGTAAATTGTGATTTCCGGATTTACATTTTTTTTTCCATAACACGTTTTGTTTCTAACTCATTTAGTCTCTATTTTAAAGAACCCTCTTCCGCTCAAAATGCTCTCTGCTTCCAAGGATGAGAATTTGTTCTCGTAGTTTCTTATAAACATCCTGGACTAAGTTTACGCAGGAGAATACACAAACATTTACTTCCTGTTTGGCAATCGTTTGAATCAGGGCTGGAAATTGAATGGGAGCGTGTGCTCGCACACATAATCTGGCGTTAAAATCATTCCTGGGATTTTGTAATGGTGTCTATGAAATATAATCATTTAGACGTTTAAATTAATCATCGTCAATTTCACATTTTCAGTAGAAGAATAAGGAACCTAAGGCTTGTATTGTAAGAATCTGATTATTATTGATATCTCTGTAAGTGTGTATGTGCCTCTTAATCCCTTTTCTCTTTGTCAATGTAGGTAAGAATCAGAAAACACTTGCCTAGAATATTGGGTACTGATTAAAATTGTTATACACACACTACAACCATATACAAATTCTAAGTTACTACAACAATAATACCCGAGAAAAAATATATGACACAATGCAAAAAATTTCGGTAAATGCGCATCAAAAAAATCTTATATTGCCAAAAATTTAATGTTTTTGATTCTTAAGGTTATTACTTTAAACACATGTTGATATGAATTAATATTTATAGCATATATGATACATGTATTGCTTAATACATTGAACATTATTTACTTTCCCGTATTACATATTTTGTAGATAAAAATTTTACTAAAATTAGATTAAAATATACTTGGTGACGAATAACAGCTCGCAAAATTATCTTGCCTATCTTTCTTTCCGTTAAGCATGCCTTAAAGCATATATAATATTCAGACATATTTCCTTGAAACATTTTTATTATATAACTGGTAAAAATGTTTTTAATGTTAAATTCCACTTATATAAGTGTTGTAAAATATGATATTTGCGAAATTTTGATTATTTTGTAATTAAATGTAAATATTCCTAAAGTTTTATTTTCCGTTTTTAGCAATTTCTGTTATGCCATTAATTATTTACTTTGATTTAATTTAGAAAAAGCGTTAGAAACCAATGTATTTCTTAAAGTTTGGATTTATATGGGTAACTAAGTATATAGTAAAAAAAAATTTGGATATTTTTAAAACTACGTTAAACCATTTATTTAATTACTGTAAGAAAATTTGACAAGAGTTAACTATTCCTTTTATAATAAGTGTTGAATTTTGATTATATATATTTAGTTATGAAATTGCCATTTTAGAAATTGCTCTCTTCTTTAAGGAAAGAAGGCGCAAGCTTTCATCAAGTACTGTCGTGGCATAAACAAAAAATAATTTTAGTAATTTAAAATTAACCCAAGTATATAATGCAATAAAATATATGTAAATTGATTCCAAATGAATATATGAAACAACATTAATTCATTATTTGTTAAAACCTAATCTGGCAATAGTTGTAATGCCACGTTTTTGTTCATGTGACTGCTACTACATATTCGTCAAGAAAAATTCAGTTATTTATAAGATTTAGTCTTAAAAAAGTGAACTGATTTGTTAACCTAATAAATCTTCACGTCTAAGCTATATATTTAATATTTTTTATTGAAATCCACGAAGTTAATTATTAAACTGTCTGATTTACTTATGTAAGCATACTTTTGGACTATTATTAACTGTCACAGTTTATATCTAAAAAAATTTCGGGGACGCAAAAATATTATTTGTCAAGATTATTGTTTTATTAGTATAAATCTCATTGGATGAATGGACCAATGAAAAACATGCAACGTAAGAGTTGTTTGGTTTATTAAACTACTTGTTTAAGAAACGCCAAACAATATTCATAGCAATGCTGCCAATTGTATAGTTGGCGAGATATTTAATATTAAATGAGTTGATCGTGTTTTGCAAAGCAAATTTACAGTTTAATTCATGGAAAAATTTTTTGTGACAAAAATTTCCAATTAACAAAATTTTGTTAGCCAAAAGTCTTTTAAGAGAGTATTTGGTTCCTATTAAAAAATCATTATTGCAGACAGACCTTCAGGGTATGTTGTACTACATCTTAACTGGGAGTGTTCATCTACAACCGTTTTCACGTATAGCTATAAATATGTGTTTTTAGAAATATCCCCCATCGAAAATGATTAAGGATAACTAAACAATCCCGTGTCGTAGCCGGTCAGTGGTTCCACGCGTAATACACTTAATACCTTACGCAGATAGTGATGCTACATCCAATAAACCAGACTTTGAGGTACGTTAAACATATCAGGAATTTCGGCTAGCAAGCAGCGTGGCATTATTAAAAAAAATACTGGAGATTTCAGCTGCAAAAAGCACTTACTCCATATATATAAGTCTGTCCTGAAAAGGAGGATGAATGAATAACAANTGGAGATTTCAGCTGCAAAAAGCACTTACTCCATATATATAAGTCTGTCCTGAAAAGGAGGATGAATGAATAACAAGAAATGGGCTAGAATTATATTGATTTTTAATTCGTAAATAGTTAAGAAGTTTTACATTGCCGAAGTTCATTAATGATGTTCCTCAAAAGTATAAAATTTTTTTTCATGAAATGTAAAACATTCCCAAATGAGTCTGCAAATTTTTGCTTCACACAAAGCAATTTAATTGTCTTNTTTTTTTCATGAAATGTAAAACATTCCCAAATGAGTCTGCAAATTTTTGCTTCACACAAAGCAATTTAATTGTCTTGAGGATAATAATACAAACAATTTATTCACATATGAACTTAAAATAAGTCTGCATCTCCCAGGTACATTTAATTCTGGAGGTTATGGCCTTCTAATTGTTTAAATATTTTGTATTAATCAAACACGTCATACTTTTGGAATCTCTTCATTGCCACATCAACGTCATAGCACAATTTCGTTTGTGTACATTTAATATTCATAGTTTTCGATCTGAAAAGCAAAATAATTTTTCCGACATTTTTATTTAGTAAACGATGTTTATATGCTTACGTAAAGCATTATAATGCAGTGCCCGAAAAGACCACGTTTAACACACACGTGTACATATAACGTGAAGTCGCGTTGCGCATAACATAACGTGAGAAACTTGGCGGGAGTTGCCTGTGGTTAGTGCCTCTTTAGTTCCGTTTTCCTTACATTCCGTAGCTGCTCCATGCTAGGGTGCATCTCCCATGATGCTTAAAATACGCCGTGAGGTACGGGTTACTACTCAAACGCATATTACCAGGTGGTTTTTACATACGCTCCAGTGTCCAACTTCTTATTGTACATATTAGTATTAAATAATGTACATTGCTATACATGGTCTCGAAAAATTTGCTTACTGGTTAACAGTAGGTTACTTTTAGTACATATTTCGTAGACATCAATCTGTAATAAAAACAATACTATAAAGTATGTTGAAGTGTAACTACGGGTGAAAAATAAACACATATTTAAATTGCGCTTATCAGTGCGTTCACTTTTAGTTCAGTCAGCTTAACAGCGAGGGTGGCAGCCTGAATATTATAAGTAGACTTAACCATTTGCGTAAATTTGCTACATACAACTGTGGATTGCCTAGGATTCGATCCTTAAACTTAGTTATTACGGTCAATCCCCGGCCGGCTCACTCCCGGATTTTCGCAATTGGTAAACGTGCCGGACGATGCTGCTGGTTTACGGGTTTTCTCGGGGATCTCCTGTTTCCCCCGCCCTTGCATCTCTGAACTCAATTCGTTACTCCGGAATTACAAAATAACTATGTAAAATTTTTATTAGGTTATCAGGTAACTTACGGTACATGTTTGACTAAGTACGCACATAAGACTTTTTGCACAGTAAAATATGCACTTGTAATGCCGGTTTTCGAGCTGATCAGATTATTCTAATTAATTCACGCTACTGTTGAGTGTAAATCATCAGACTGAGAATCTTCTACGCATCAAACCTGATAATTATGAAAACTCAGCAAACTAATAATTCATATATCCACCCAGAGCTTAAATAGAAGTTATTATCGAACCCCAAATTAAGTGTATATATATATATATATATATACACATACCAAAGCTCAAAAATTTCTTTATAATTTTGGCAACTTTAGACTGCAAGGTTCCTAGCTCGAACTACTTGTAACCGGGATATTCATATAATTTCTAAACTTAAATTTAAGTCTGTTTAATAGGTAAGCCACCCATCTGTTAGCATCCCGGCATAAAATCGAGAATGCATAAAACATTCATCGAAATAACTGAAGCCGATTTGGGATATATGAATAGTTTTATATGTAGTGTTATATTTTTATTATAGAACCCGAGTCCTGGAGGCCGTGTTATACGAAGTGAAACAAAAAAATGTTTAATAAAGTATACCTAATTCCAAATGAATCTGCTTATTATTCTAGCCTGTTTTGAAGTTGCATTTAGAATGGAGTTTTAATTAGTGCGTAAACAGCAAGTATAGTTGTGTATGTCTAATTGGACTTGATATTGGAAGGCGTGGTAAAAAAGTGTGGTTGGCCTTGCTTGCAGGTGAAGTGCCCGGAATGCCGCGCCGAGCACAGAATCCCTTACCAGGGCGTGCAGGGCTACCCCACCAATGTGACCCTGCAGCGCTTCCTCGAGCTGCATATCGAGATCACGGGGGAGCTGCCCGACCCCACCAGCGGCCAGATCATGGAGCGCTGCAGCGTCTGCTCCGAGAAGTCATACTGCTCGCTGTGCCTACACTGCGAGAAGAAGATCTGCGCCGACTGCAAGGAGGCACACATGGATATACTGAGGCGGGAGATTGCGCGCATTAACAACCAGGTGCGGCGCGCCATGCACCGCCTTCAAGATGCACTTTCCCTCGTCGAGAAGAATGCTGTGAGCCTCCAACAAAACTGCAGCTCCGTATCCGATGAGGTAGACGAGATACAACGCCGACTTTCAAAGGCGATCAAAGATCGCTGCGAGTTCCTCTCGGGCGAGGTGGACCGCTATCTCACTTCGGAAAAGCGCAACCTGCTCACTCTCAAGGAGAACTTGGAGCTGGAAATTTCCAACATTCAGAGCAACTGTGATTTAGCTGACAAACACATGACCGAGTCGGTGGAGTGGGACGACTGCGAGCTGATGGACGCCAAGGAAATATTCCTAAAGACGGTGGAGTTCATCAGGAACTTCGAATACGAGAATGCCGACTACAACAGGAAGGTGAAGTTCACGATGTCTCACGACCCCAATCAGCTGGTGATACTTCTCGCAGGGTTCGGGGAGTTGCTAATGAACACTCCACACCAGACGGGTACCGCGGGCACTTTAACTACAAGCGCTAGTGCTGGAGGGTTGCTCCAACCACCTGGAGGCCCAGGCCTTATGAGATCGAAGAGTGATCACCGCCTGACATCACAGTTCCGGCAACAAGACGATCGTAGCTATGGCGATGACAGAGATCCGCCTTCGGGTAGAGTTTCCCCTCTGGGAGGTAGGAAGTTCGGTGACCGTTATCCCGCGAACCGCTCTGCGAATGATCGGTACGATTCGTCTAGATACGGAAGAACTGGGGGAGGAGGCGATTACGGTGGCGAGTTCGAGTCTCCGTACGATAATGACAACAGGTCCGCAAGGTCGCGCTACCGTTCGCGTTTCACCAGGCATCACCGTGATGGTGAAAATGCTGATTCAGACAACGATGCCCAAGGAACACGTTCGGTCAGGTTTATGGGCGATCCACAGCACAAGGAAAGGGAAAGGGTTCTTGATACAGAAGACGTGACAAAAGGACCGCTAAGTGGGATATTTCGATTGTACGACTCCCCTCGCGTTATGAAACGCTTGCAGGAGTCAGAGATGGGGAAGAAGAAAAAGGAGAAGGAACCACCACCGCAGCCGGCACAGCCTCAGGCGAAAGCTCCTGCATCGAAGAAAACAACTCAACGACAAGTGAGCGAAGATGATGAAATATCGAAAATTAAGAAACAAAACAAAAATGCTCCATCCTCATCAACGGCTTCTGAGACACCCGCAGAAACACGGCCTGTTTCGGAGAGAGTAGCGGCACTGAAGCAGCGGCCTGTAGGTGGCGATAACGCTTCTGAAGACAGCAGCACACCAACATCGCCAACATCAGGAAGAGCACCAGCTAACGAGCTGCAGTCTCCCACGAGAACATCTGCACCTGAGGTATAGCCCTCTCTCCTCACTATCCAGTACAGTTTGGCTTCTTTTAGAGGACAATTTGTTAGATGAATATAGAGTAGTCTCATATGCAATTAAAAGAGCATCCGCACTGCAATACTCATATTTAATTCAGAGTATCCTCTGGTAATGCACTGCTACAGAAAAGAATCTGAGCATTCTAGATGGATGTAAAATAATTATGCTTAACGAAGACATATGAACAGTATAGACATGGCAATGAATTACAAACCTTGTACATGTAATGTAGATCTCAAAACTTCCATCTCCAAACTCTGGCATTCTATCTCAAGCAATTTCAGTTCGGTACAAACAATTTATTAAATTATATTACACAATGTCAATATATTTGCGGGAGCATGTTGATCATTATTTAATGACAGAGAAAAATTATGGACAATTCGGGCTGTGCGGAGATTCAGTAGCGTGTCACAGGAACTGTCGAGACTAGATGTATTATTTCTAACATTCTTTGAAGCACTAAATTTCATCCTTAAATACTAAAGTAAAATATGCATTCTAGAAAGCTAAAATAACTTAACAATTGTCCTGCCACCAGAATACTATTTGTTGTAATTTCCAAACTAAAAGATATTTAACTTCCTGTTATCCCGTAACCAGCTAACAATACACTCCTATATTTTTCAGGTGCCATCGAGCGATGCAGAATCAGACGACGGCTCATCCGTCAGTTCTTTACAACAGACACAGAAGAAGGTCGCTGCCAGCAGGCAAGGTAGTGCCAACCTGTCGCGTCGCTCGTCCGCGTCGTCAGACGTCGCAAGTACGGTAGCCTCCTCCCAGACACCGAAAAAAGTGCGGTCCGCGAGCTCGGACTCGTCGACATCGTCGGACTCGTCGACTGCCTCCTCATCCGCGGTGAAGAACACCGGTGCCGTGTTCTCCACGGAGGAGATCAAACAGAAGTACATTTCGAAAGGTGGGGAGAGTGGTGGCAGCGGAACTTCAACTCCAAGGACTCGAATATCATCTACAGGATCTGACACGACCAAAAAAGAGTCTACAGCTGGCACCCCAAGGTTCCAGAGCCGCTTCCTGCAGAACAGAACCTCTACGACACCAGTAGAGAAGACAAAGGAAGAGGAAGAAGAGACAGAGTCGAGCTCCGATTCGGAAGAGACGGACTCCGAAGAGGAGTCTGACGACAACAAGAATAAGAAAGCCACTCCCACACCTACCACCTCTAAGGCCATGGAGAAGACAGACATTGGACCCCTCTTGGCACGCAGCGCACATGCCCGCGACACGACAGACACCCAGCAGAGAAAGGGCAGTAGAGACGACACAGGGAGCTACAGCGCCAGGCGGTTCAGCTCAACACCAGCCGTAGACACCGCGCCCAGCTCTTACCGAACATCATCGACGTACGGCACGAAGGAGGAGCCTACCAGCCGGTACCTGTCTCGCACCCAGCAGGACGACGAATCTCCATCGCGTTACGGGTCTAGCGGCTACACAAGCCGCTTCCTGAACAAGAGCAAAAGCTCGACGGCAGTGCCACCGGACGAGGAGGCAGAGCCGAGGAGGTACGGAACCGCCTCGTCCGTGACAAGCGCTTCCTCCGGGGCGGCCGCCGATGATTCAGGCAAGTACTCGAGCGGCAGGTCGCGCTACCAGGCGCTCAAGGACCGACGCTCGAGGCTGGCTCGCAGCCGAAGCTCGCATAACTTCGGCGCCGGGGAGGAGGGCGACGACGCGGAGGAGCCAACGTCACCCACCTCCATGCCGTCGTCGTACCTGGCATCGCGCTACGGGCCGGGCACCGCCACCAATGACCTGGCGCGGAGCCGGTCGACGCATGCGCTCAAGTCGCGAGAGAGCTCGCCGGACCGGGCCGGAACAGGGTCCTCGTCGACGGCCGGTGGCGCGGAGAAGGACGGCGCGGCGCTCAGCTCGTGGGCGCGCTACCTCAAGAATAAGTACGGCAACCGGGCTGGCGGCAAGGACGCCAAGGACTCGGGTGGATCGTCGTCGTCGGCGGCGGCAAGTACGGCGGCTCGGCGCCTCTCTCTGGGCCTGCCACTGCGCCACAACTCGGCCAGCATCGAGAGCTCCGATGACGATCAAAAAAACCTGGGAGGCTCCCCCACTTCCCCCACAGCAGCTACGGCGGTAGCAGCAGGTTAGTCACCATTGGAAATATCAGCCAGCGTCATAAATAAAAGAACTATGGACATCAGAATCACTCTGGATAAATAATTCGTAGAATTTTCTCTGTTATCCAATGTACAGAAAAAAGTATTCGTTTTCCTTATTCCTAAGTAATTTTGCTTCCCCTTCAAAATTAATTTGGAGAGGTTTTATAATCGTGTTGTAATGTGACATGTTTATAGGTAAAATATTGCAAAAAAAAAATTTCAAACAAAATTGGAAAATTAATATTTTAATTAATGGTTTACTCAGGATTCAAACCCGTAATATCGCGCTCAGAATATAACATCTTGCCAACTTCGGCCACAAAAAACACCTAAAATTAAATTTTGTCAGTTATAAGTACAAAACTAATTACAGTCTCGGTTTTTCCACTTACAAATAATTTAGAAATTGTACGTTTAATTATTGTATGTATTATTTGTCCAGATATTTCACAGAATATATTTATTAGAGTGAAGTAAACATATTCCGTGTACAGATATCTCAATTATGCTCTTGGTCAGTACTTAAGGCTACCGAAATATTGGTAGGAAAGAAAAATTCACTTATTTTTTTCTTAAAAATCGCAATTGAATATTTATACCAATCTGGTGATTAGTTCGTTGTGCAGTCGTATAAGGAGGATGTTGGTGGTTGATGGCTCTTTCACTTTACGGAGATGTTAGCTGTATCATTATTTCTGCGCCATGTCCATGTTTTTCTTTAGACGTTTCGATGGCAGTGTCTATAAGAAACCACGTTATTTTCGTAAGGTGGCCTGATGTTTTGCGCTCAACCTCTAGCATGTCTCAGTTAATGAGCATCGCACCAGGAACTGAATAGTTATGAGCGGGCAATAAGCAACTTGTCTTGATTTTACCTTTCTCCAATTTCAGATACCAGGTAAAACCCACAATTTAATTTGTTTTGGTACTACACTGACTTGGACAATATTCTAAGTGTCTATAGCAGTAGCAGTTTAGGACTTAGACTGAAAGTGTCATAATTGAGAATACATTTCTACTGATTTCTCATCAAGTGTCGAGTCTTCACCTAACTTTACTTCCTTTCAGCGTTCATGTGATTGGCAGATACCGTGGATAAAATTGGTGACCAAATTAAAAAAGAAAAAGATGTAACGATAATACAGACTTTATTTCCTTCTCATTTTTACACGCGCTCTCTCCAACATATTTTTTTGCGCGGTTATCTACAAACACTCGTAAAAGATGACAGTGGAATTGAGAGGTTTTGGTTGGTGCTAAATAGCGATACAGTGAGCGCTTATGAAGGTAAAATTAGGTAAAGATGGAGCGAGAGGGGAAACGGGAGAGCCTGGAGAAAACCCACCTGCGCCAAGATTCGTTTGACCCCGCTAGGAATCGAACCCAGTTCGCTTATGTTGAAAGCGAGTATTCTTGCTACGACACTACTGCAGCCCTTTTAAGTGGACAGGACCTCCAGATTTTCCAAAAACTGAATAATTCCTGATGCTGGGTTGGTTATAATATGTTCGTTCTTCTCGGCACTTTGGCGGAACCCCTTAGCGTGCACGGCCACCCAAAGCCAAACTGCGGGCCTTACCTTTTGCAGCCGATATAGAAAACAAAGCTAGCTCAGTAGCGCAGTCTTGTCAACACAGGACGATCTCGTTCAAACACAGCATCAGGTGATATGACACACGTAAAAAACATATACGGCTATTACTGCAAACAGTGACCAGCAACATAAGATTTTCCTGTGTGGTTGGTCCGGTTAGTTGGATGTTCATGCACGTCAGGTTTATGAATTGTTGACGCAAATTACACAGGGTTAAAGATAGTCGTTCGGTGCCTGTAGGAAACAGCTTCGATGCACAACATATTATAGGACTGCAACACCTTGACTTTTTAATCATTGCGTGACCAAACGAGTGTCGGCAAGATAAATGGACTTAAATAGTAAATTGCTTTACAGAAAATGATAATGAGACGGCAGTTGAAATTTTTTTCCGGTTAAGATCATTACAGTTTTACGCTGGTACTCACCTTGTCCCTTGGTCTGTTAATTTAATAGTATGAAACTAGCGTTATTGCTAATCCGCCATTATTTGAAAAAGAATCACTCGTGATTTCCTGAAAAAATTAAATTTAAATTATTGAAACTAGAGAAATAAAATCGTACATTTTGTTACACAATATAAGCCATAAGTTGAATGTGCTTGAGAATACATTATTCTGGAAAATGGACTCAAAAAATGTTATAACGCCACAAGGGTATTGTTAACTCACAAAATAAGAAACCTCATTTTATGTACGTCTACCCAGCTTCTATGCGAATTCATGTCATTTCAAGTGTGATGCATGTCAACTAGATACCCAGGTTTTGAAATTGATATATGATTTACTCGAAAACTGTAGGATTTAAGGAACATTATTCAACGACAATTTTTTTTGTAAATTCTAACATTTAAATACATTTTTATTAGAAAATTACTGAACCTTTGGCATCGCGAAATTACATTTAAAAAAGGCTTAGGACCCTATTTTTTTCGAAGAAATAATTAGTTTATAGATTTATAGTCCTTGCAGATCTTTGTCCAATTATATAATAAACATAAGTTAATTTTTATATATTAAATGCTTTTTCCTAAAATATGCAATAACCTCAACTTTTCTGCTTCAACTTTACGTGTGAGTACCGTCCTTAGGAAAGTTTCAGTTTTTTTTCTTTTAATACGCAGCCAGTCCTACGAAAGTTGAAGTGGTTTTTTTTTAATACGCAGCCAGGTTTCCCCTGTAATTACGTTGCAACCTGTACGTCAGAAGAAGAAAATTCATAACCAACTATTAAATAAATTAGTAATGTATCAATTACGTAGAACGCAGGGCAATTTTTTAACATTAAATATCTCACAATAGGTCTAATGTGGATAGATTCAATTTTGTACATCGACGTCCAAATGGAATTTAAGTCTTTAGAACCTTGTAACTACGTGAATATAACTTGCGACCACACAAATACATGTGCAATAAAAACCTAGCTTTATGCTGAGAAATAACTGTGGGAAATTTCACCCACACAGTAACTTCTAACTGTCGAGATTCTAAACTATAGCTGACCAACCCGATACAAAAACTTTGGTTCTAAGAAACGAGAACATTTCACTCAGTTATCTAACGGTACATTGCCGTACATTACCGTGCTGCGTTTATAGCTATTGCATCTAAGTAAATGTTTTACATATTTCCAGAATTCAGGTTTTCAGACTTTATCAGGCAGCCGTATACGGGTTTTACTCGAATAAACTTTGATTCGACCGCCTTTATTCTCGACGCAGGAGGCAGAAACGTAGTAGTTGCCTGAGTGCTCCTTCTGGACGTTACGCAGCAGACAAGTATATGTCTACGCTCTTTATTTTTAAACAGCACTTCAGGGGGTTTGCAAAATACATTTCTATTCGTATTTAAAACTATAACACTATTATTTAATGATAGTCACTCATTGAGAAAAAGCAGGACTTGTTAGGTTTCAGTGTCCTGTGCAAAAGTCTGCAAAATACATTTCATAATTTGTACCATATCTAGTTTAACTGGAGCAATGCAATTTCTGCTGCCCTGACACTGAACGTTCTCGAGTCACCAATAAATAAATACGATATGATAGAAATGGTCCCTCCAGTTGTCGGCGCAAGATATTATTACAACAAATCACTATTTTTACTAGTGCCTTAACAATAAGTGGTATAAAATTATTAAACACATTTAGTGGCCTCGTCACCTGACAGCTGTATTACCTTAGCTCAGCGAAATAAAGAATTTGAATGCTAAGTAAACAATTTATATATGTGCTTAAAAGGTAATGAAGTAGTACCATGCTTAAGTGAGTGTTTATGAAAGACGTACCCAGAAACTGGTTTTTTTAAACACATTTTGTCTATAGTGCCTGTGGCTTTATGGTGTACACNCTTAAGTGAGTGTTTATGAAAGACGTACCCAGAAACTGGTTTTTTTAAACACATTTTGTCTATAGTGCCTGTGGCTTTATGGTGTACACAGTGCTCTTCAGAGTTCACCGCAGAAACAATCTGACGGTCTTTAATCTAGAGACCTGGGCGGATACTCAACGTCAGCCTATCCACCTCCCAACAAATATTAAATCCAGGAGCGACCGTACGTTTTGATGGTAATATGTAAGATCACTGTCCTGCTGGAAAGAAACAATCGTTATCTGTGTAGAGTTGGTGAACAGTCGGGACAATGTTTTCCTGCAACATGGTACAGTATCATTCACCTGCCTTACTTCCGCCAAAGAAGAATGGTACAGAAGTACTCTTGCAGACACTCCGCACCACACTGTTAACTTAGGAAGATTAACTGCTTGATCTAACAGGGGAATTTTTATCGGCACAGTACACACTGTTTTGGTGGTTGACATTTTCATTCAATTTAAAGGTTGTCTCATAGGACAAACAATCACATCAGTAAATTGTTATTTGTCGTTGCACATGTTCACAACCCACTCACAAAATTTGACACGTATGTCTGGGTCGTCTTCATTGACAGCATGAAGTAACATGGGATTTATTGCCTCCAATTTACGTGCTTTAAAATTCGATGACCAATCTATTTACTGACAACTTACTCATGTGCTTCTTGCCGTATGACTCAGTGAGACTAAGGAGGACAGACTACATGTGACGGGTATGTGTGTGTGGAAGAGGAAGGAGGAGTATTGTTTATTCTGGGTAAGGAAGAGGTAGGATTCTACCTTGAGCGCACTAAGGAACTGCCTCTTAGGCCCTGCGGTAGCCCTCTTTTTACTCCGTAGAGTGTGGCAAGGAGTTAGTTCCACATGGATTTTGGATTACTTACATGATGTACCCAGGATAGTAGTNTACTCCGTAGAGTGTGGCAAGGAGTTAGTTCCACATGGATTTTGGATTACTTACATGATGTACCCAGGATAGTAGTATTTCTAAAGATTTGTTAGCAGCATTAGAAACCTGCAGAATAGGTAGAGGTAGTCTGCTTCGCACATTACCTTGATCAGAGCTTTCGAATGAATCACCGTATATGACATAATCAAAAACGGTTTTGATTCTGAAACGATACTTGAATTTCATTATACCAGTTTCTGCAGGAATTTCTAGATCACATAAAGATAGAAATGGTCTGTTCATGAAGCCGTGAGCTTGATATTGCTGCANGATAGAAATGGTCTGTTCATGAAGCCGTGAGCTTGATATTGCTGCATGTAGTCGAAAGAGTTGGTGATCGTTTGTCCATCATGTCCCATGAAAGTAGTAGCGGTACATACAGGAATGGTGTGAGTCTAAGCAATTGTCTTGGTTGAAATAAGCATTCTGGTTGTGAGGTACTGGAACGTTGTAGTGTTTGGTGTGGCCTACTGTGAATTCTTCGTAAGTGATGAGNTACTCCGTAGAGTGTGGCAAGGAGTTAGTTCCACATGGATTTTGGATTACTTACATGATGTACCCAGGATAGTAGTCTTTCTAAAGATTTGTTAGCAGCATTAGAAACCTGCAGAATAGGTAGAGGTAGTCTGCTTCGCATATTACCTTGATCAGAGCTTTCGAATGAATCACCGTACATGACATAATCAAAAACGGTTTTGATTCTGAAACGATACTTGAATTTCATTATACCAGTTTCTGCAGGAATTTCTAGATCACATAAAGTTAGAAATGGTCTGTTCATGAAGGCGTGAGCTTGATATTGCTGCATGTAGTCGAAAGAGTTGGTGATCGTTTGTCCATCATGTCCCATGAAAGTAGTAGCGGTACATACAGGAATGGTGTGAGTCTAAGCAATTGTCTTGGTTGAAATCAGCATTCTGGTTGTGAGGTACTGGAACGTTGTAGTGTTTGGTGTGGCCTACTGTGAATTCTTCGTAAGTGATGAGNAAGCATTCTGGTTGTGAGGTACTGGAACGTTGTAGTGTTTGGTGTGGCCTACTGTGAATTCTTCGTAAGTGATGAGGTCTTGTTTGTCGTATGGTGCCATGATGTCGTTCATGCGTATGACAGGGGGTTTGCAATTTTGTTCTTGGTAGATTACCTTTAAGTTGTGCCTGTCTGCATGTGCGAGAATGAGGTTTTGAGATGATTCGAAGTCCCATGTAGTAGTTGATGTTTGACCTTGTGTTAATAGTCTTTGCCTGATGGTTGCTAATTGCGTGTATTTAATTTTAAATTGAACATTTTAATTGATGTGCAGTAAGCTAAGACGTTGAAGAAATTTGCAGGATTGTTTTTGAAGAAGTTAGTGTTCGGCGTAAGGTTAGCTTTACCAGTTCAGAACGATAAGTTTCTGTAGGGTATGAGAATTGGTTTATTATCTGTAGAAAAGTCGGCATCGAACCAATACGACAAAGGGAAAGAGCAGCGTATAGTGAATCACAATGTCGGGAAAAAGTTTGAAGAAACGGTTCGTGACATGGAGTAGCAGTAACCGTCTTGAGGTCCTTCGCCAGTCTGTCCAACTCCACTTGGTGTACCCATTTCGCTTGATGCGTGTTCGTCGTCGTCCGAGGGTCTTGGCCTTTTGGGTTGTTGTTTAGGCATCCTGGAATCACATATCGTCCTGGAATGTAGGTTGTTCAAACAATGTATAACGAGTACTTATGTTGTCAGCAACATTATAATAAGCAGATAATTCTGCAGCATTGAAATGCTTACATGAATTTGAAATATGTTTTAGAGGTACTTCATCTAATATATTTTGGATTTGTCTGAAGTGCAAAAGAATATATCTGTGGAACATGTGACTGTTAGGTTATTGTGGTGGTTGAGGTATTGTGCTTTGATCTGTTTGCAAATTCATGTGCAAAATTGACGTCTTGAAATAATACCTCAAGGTTCTGATATTTAACGGTTGCTGTTCTGACTGCTCTAACCAACAATGCAGTTCGTTATTCGATGTTAAGAAAATAGGTATTCTTGGAATTACCTCTTTGTCCGAGTGTTTGATACCTGTAGTCACATGTGAACCCTCTAGCAACAGTTTCCATGTACCTACGTTCGTATTGTCGATCAGTGGTTCTTCGAACAGCACTGAAGTCGACGACAGTAGTTGGTCCATATGAAAGCCACTTCTGCCACGTTCTCGTGAAATTAATGTAGGCTTCATCGATAGTGTGAGCTGTCTCGTGAACATTGACTTGCCCGTGTTTGTAGGCCCGATAATCACGAAGCCATTAACCTTCTGTAGCATCATAGTTTGAACCTTAATGAAATCTTCAAAAAAATATGCAGGTGATATTTCATTTATGCAAAAGAATGTTTCGAACCAGGTTAACAAACTTATATCACACGACTCATAGTCTTCGGTATCTATGAATGAGTAATAGTGTAGTGCAGCTATTTTTTGGTAANCAAACTTATATCACACGACTCATAGTCTTCGGTATCTATGAATGAGTAATAGTGTAGTGCAGCTATTTTTTGGTAATGCATGCAGTTACGAAAGCGTATTATGTTTTTTAAGTAAGTTTGAAAATATGTCCCGCATAGTCTCAGGCATTCCAACTTTTCTTCAAAAGGGATCTTCTGTATAAAATCTTCGAGTGATGTGGTGTTATACTTTTCAGCTGAAGTTGATAGTACAGACACGATATTTTCCCTATGCTGTATAAACCCGACTGAGGGTTCTGAGTTCTTTCATTCTTCGATGTATGCAGAACAAAGCCCAGGGTCTATGTTAGTTGGGGCCTCTCGCAAAGCTTTAATTATTCTTGAGGGCGTGTCCCACTGAGGACCAAATCGAAGGTAGTTGGAAATACCATTACGTATGCAATAGGATGTATATATCGCTCGAGACAGCGCATGTGTTGTAACGAGCAATATATCTCTGCAAGCTTGGTGTCAGGGATTCCAAGGTTCTTAAGGATTCGTGTGATGGTTCGGCTGGTGTTTGTGCTGGAGGACTTGAAGATGAAGTGAAAGTGATCGCCATGGTTGAAGATGAGGAAAGTTCCTGATTTGGTAGTTAAGACGTTGACTGATCTGTAGTGTTGCCAGTCTGGATTTGTTCCCCGGATGACAAAGGTGTAGCAGTTGGGTGTGTTATCGGTTGAGCCATGTGATTTAGAAGTAGCTGGCATTTGACTGTCCATGGTGGAGGTCTGTTTGGTTCCAAGATTAGGGTTCTTGGAATTTTGTCTTGTGCCAGTTGTGACAGGTCTGTAATTATCCTGGCTTACGTCGCCTTTATCGTTAAATAGTTTTCTCTTGCATGCAGGTGTTGGATGAAGAGTGTTGTTGGTGTGTACGGGATCAGCGCATCTAGAAGGTCCAGGAATAGCGTATACCTGAGAGCCTTGTTGCTGATGTTGGTTATGTTCAAATACAGCTCGTTCATCGACCATTCCGGGCGAAGAATTTGTACATGTGATATCGTATAATTTAGTGTTTCGTGGTGTCCGTGAACATGTTGTTCTTGCAGTAGTTCTAGACACGCGTCCTCGAACGGGGGATCGTTCTTGTGTGCATGCTTTTTAAGGCGAATGATGCATCGTCTGGGAGTGATTTGAAAGCTGCGCCCGTCCCTCGATGTTAGAAGGGGTAGTGTCTTTTTCGACAGCGTCTGGTTTGTCCACTCCCAGGGTGCAGACATGAAATGGCAGTGTACTGGGAATTGTAACTGGGTGAAAGAGAATGGAAATAATATGATAGAATTTGCTAATTACCCAGTTAATGAGAAATTCATTANAATTGTAACTGGGTGAAAGAGAATGGAAATAATATGATAGAATTTGCTAATTACCCAGTTAATGAGAAATTCATTAAGCAGATTTTATGACGTTGTTACCTTGTTTAGGTGTTGTATGTACCATAGTACTTGAATCAGGTGGTGACGGAGCTGGTACTGCAGATGTTGTATCCACATACGAGTCCTCGAGTTCGTCACACTCGTAGGTATACGCGCACTGCCAAGATATTTCCAGCAGCTGCTACACTGGCAGTAAGCGAGAGCGTGGTCACACGTTGAATGCCGTGAGCACAATGTTGCCATATCTGCTTTGCACAAATTAATATAGCGTATTTATTGGTGGGGGAAGGATTTTGATATGATTAGGCAGGATGTAGATACCCTTAATGCAGGAAGTTGATAAGATACGTGCAGGAAATTTATNAGGATTTTGATATGATTAGGCAGGATGTAGATACCCTTAATGCAGGAAGTTGATAAGATACGTGCAGGAAATTTATGTGATTAGCCTGCAATAAATTAGCACGTGCAGATAGTGTGCAAGTCCAGTAGATAGCGTGCAAGTCCAGTATCCATGTAGCCAGACCTATTCCCTCCTATTCCGAAGAGTAAGGAATGGCATGAGTTACTTAGGTGGAGGAAGAGTGTATGGTTATTTGGTTACATGTAGTATTTCATCCTTTATAAGTCGGTTATTTACTTCCCTCCTATGTTCCTTTACCTATATTTTCGTCTAGCTGTAATAGGGCAGCAACGTTCTTTGAATGTGTCATTAACAATTATAGCTGCCCAAGTAGCCATTGTTACAAGTGATTGTAGTGCATTGTCGTCTCTACACATCAGTATTTTCAAATACACGTACATTGCTCGAAATAAAACCTTGTCACCTTCACCATTTTCTCTACAATTGTAGCTGCTTGTAGNCAGACCTATTCCCTCCTATTCCGAAGAGTAAGGAATGGCATGAGTTACTTAGGTGGAGGAAGAGTGTATGGTTATTTGGTTACATGTAGTATTTCATCCTTTATAAGTCGGTTATTTACTTCCCTCCTATGTTCCTTTACCTATATTTTCGTCTAGCTGTAATAGGGCAGCAACGTTCTTTGAATGTGTCATTAACAATTATAGCTGCCCAAGTAGCCATTGTTACAAGTNAGGATTTTGATATGATTAGGCAGGATGTAGATACCCTTAATGCAGGAAGTTGATAAGATACGTGCAGGAAATTTATATGATTAGCCTGCAATAAATTAGCACGTGCAGATAGTGTGCAAGTCCAGTAGATAGCGTGCAGGTCCAGTATCCATGTAGCCAGACCTATTCCCTCCTATTCCGAAGAGTAAGGAATGGCATGAGTTACTTAGGTGGAGGAAGAGTGTATGGTTATTTGGTTACGTGTAGTATTTCATCCTTTATAAGTCTGTTATTTACTTCCCTCCTATGTTCCTTTACCAATATTTTCGTCTAGCTGTAATAGGGCAGCAACGTTCTTTGAATGTGTCATTAACAATTATAGCTGCCCAAGTAGCCATTGTTACAAGTGATTGTAGTGCATTGTCGTCTCTACACATCAGTATTTTCAAATACACGTACATTGCTCGAAATAAAACCTTGTCACCTTCACCATTTTCTCTACAATTGTAGCTGCTTGTAGCTGTAAACGGCACGGACAATAGCCGGATAGCTACATGTGCTGACACACATATACAATTTTGTCCTTATTGCGTCAAATACAAACAGTCCCATTAGATTGTTTTTNAGCTACATGTGCTGACACACATATACAATTTTGTCCTTATTGCGTCAAATACAAACAGTCCCATTAGATTGTTTTTAGCAGTTTCTCTGCTATTAACATACATAAAGTGTAAGCACTAATTAGGGACATCCGGTATGTTCCTTTACAGTTTTTGTGTTTTATTTTGCATACTTTTGGCCCTTAGTTATTCTAGGAACACACAACATTTCCTATATTTTAAAATATCTGTTTGCTGGTAGGCACATATTACTTTTCATTTGCCTTATACCCCACTTCGATTATTGTCTTTTGCTCTCATACAATCTTTGTCACTGTTACAAAAACTGCTTTAAAGCAATGAGGAGTAGTGACTTTGCACTTTACCTTGCAATCCACCCCAGTATCCCGCAAAGAATGGGGATCTATTATAAAATACAACATAATTCTATTCGAGGCTATGCTATATATTATGGTATTACCTACTTCAAATTTATTTGTGTTACAGTTACTTTAACCTTATTTCTTCCGAGTTGGTGTGCCACAGGAAGGGCGGCTGTGGACCTCTTTGCAATCTCTCTATTTTCGCAGTTGGTCCTTGAGTTTTGATTCTTGCCTTGTTCTTCACTAACCATTCCCTTTGCCAGATCTACACCATATAATTTTAAGGTTCTTGATATATTTGCCTTGGTCATTCCCCCACCAGTCGTATTTTGTATTTTGTTGTTGCTGGGTCTACCCATATCAGAGTAACATTACATGATATGTAGGCAGCTGTCCATGCACAGTCGTTAGTTGCCTGCTGATCACTCCTTTACAAGTTTTCTGACTTCCTGTTGGGGATACTCCAAAGTTCGCCCTACTTGGTTTATATAGTGGTCTATTCTAGTACCATATCAGTGATGTAGTGGGTCCACTTCCACTAGTGTGGTTCTCTAATAGTTTTTTTTAGTCATGGGGTCACTTTAGACGTGGGTCACTTTGCAGAGGAGAACTCTCCCTTTTAGGGAGTTGTTCATTAAACACTCATCAAATTCCTCTAAATTGATAATTAAATCTCTTGCCAAATCCGACATTTTATGGAGCTTTTGTAGACATTTTTCATCGCAATTCGATCTCTTCTTCTTGAATCTTAAATCTTCTGCATTGATCTGTTCTTATTGCTTAATTTTCGGACACTCATCAGTTACATTATTGACAGTTAGTCCATGTAACAGATTTAACACAGAGGTATATCCCATAATTTTAACCAATATAAATTAACTTTGAAATTTTTATGCCCAGTAAGAAACTGGGACAGATACTGACGAGTAGTGGTCCAGTTGTGGCTCATTATCATTTTTATAACAGTTTATATACAAAATCTAAACCTTCCTTTTTTAGTTTACTCCTCCTTTCCTACCAGTGAGCTAGTGTTATTTCGAATTTTTCTTGAGTTTGATAGCATTTTTCCTTCTTTATATATCTCCCATCATAAACCCTTTTTCTTGCACCAGTAGGTCCAACGGTATTGCCATAGCAATCACTTTAATGACCCCTGATGAGTTGGTATTTTATGCTTTGGTAAGTTATTTCAGAGCTTCTCTTTGTGTATTTAACAGGAACTGCTTCGTGTGTACAAGCTGTGCTTTCTTGTATCATACATTACAATTCTAGAAAGATTCCTTTGCACAATGTCACAATTGACGTGAAAGCCGAAGTTCCAGGAACCAATATAGACTGCACCCATTTTTGAATTGGCAAATTTCCTTCTCCATCAAATATGTGAAACAATCATGGAAACGAAGCTTGTTAACCACGGCCACCTTAATATACTTAACTTCCTTTTCCTTTAAACCATATGATAGAAGGTATCTAAGAGTTATTCTTTCAATTAACAATGCACTTGTCTTTACTACTGAGAAGTTTAACTGCATAATGCTTACCCAGTTATCAATTATATTTTGTGCTCCTTCAATCTTCTGATCTAATTCATATATGTTTCACACGTGCATTATAATCAGAGTATAGTTTGCATATACATATATGAAACATTCTTCGTAAAGCTTTAGGCCCATAAAAATGTAAC
Source organism: Clitarchus hookeri (assembly GCA_002778355.1). Taxonomy (NCBI): domain Eukaryota; kingdom Metazoa; phylum Arthropoda; class Insecta; order Phasmatodea; family Phasmatidae; genus Clitarchus; species Clitarchus hookeri. The sequence continues at coordinate 67,542 of NQII01000580.1, read as the reverse complement.
ATGGTTACATTCCAAAGAAGTAGTTCGAGGAGATACTCGTATGGATAACCGCTAGTCCTGCTCTTCCCGATTATGATGTCACTCGCTTAAGACATACTAAATATCTCTGTAACTCAAGGGGTTATGAGTCCATACACGTCTCTTGTGGGTTAATTTTTTTGAGATGTCATAACACATCAAACCACAAATGTGCTAAGTATGTCTAAGGAAGTACCCAGAACACAGTTATCAGAACTCGGTTTAAAATTCTCCATTATTTCAATGTCTGCGCTTTTTGTTTCTATATTTTTCCAAACTACACATTTCATATTGTGAAGTCAACTCATATTTTTAAGAAACTGAGAAGTCTGTAGTAAATTAACTTCTGAAAAATATTCGCTATCACTACCATAAGTACGAGATAGTTAATCAAAATCATGAGCATATTTTTATTGCCTCGATCTAGCTCTTTGATCATCAAGTCACCAGCTAGCCCCTGATTAATTTTCTGTCCCTTTTCTTTGTGTAGCTCTATTTCACTTTCTTCACAGTATTCTGGCAGGAGAACATTGACCAACTATTCCGCTTTTTGAAATAATACTACAGAAAAAACGAACCAATAATAGCTATTCTACCCATTTTGTAGCGACAATTGTAGAATTGTAAGCGTGTTTCTTTGTTCGAGTATCATTGTGCCCCCAACTAAATAGTGCAATGTAAAATATCGCTCTTCCTTGTAACATAGACAGACACATTTGCCAATTTTACTGTTTGTAGGAGTGAGAGTGTGGAAGAAATGTACTGATGACTACCACAAGTTAAAAGACCCTCTTAACTTTTACGCAAGGGCAGACGGGAACGAGTCCAGTGTTACACTGTGTTGGGCCAGTCAGCCAGCTCCAATAATATGGAAAAATGTCTTATGACTCTACCCATTCTATAGTATTATTTATATAACATGACTTTCTCACTTATACAGTATTATTTATACGAAGTAACTTCCCTCTCTTCCACGATATTATTTATATGAACTGACTTTGTCGCCTCTACATTATTATTTAATAGTATGTAATTTACTTTGTCACTTATGCAGTAGAATTAATATCAAATGGATTTGTCCTTCCTTCATTATTATTTATATAAATTGACTTTGTCATTTCTACAGTATTATTTACATTTAATTGCTGTCGCTTCTATAGAGTTATTTATATTAAATTGCTGTATCTTCTACAGTATATTTATGGTAATTGACTAGCTTTATAAGTATTATTTATGCTGAATGAGTGTCGCTTATTTAGCATTATTTATATTAAACCTTTTTGTGCCTTTTGTAGTAATATTTATATAAAGTGACTGCTTCTTCTATATTATAATATGTATCGAATTACTCTTCTGTATACATAATTATTTATATAAAATTACTGTATAATAAGTTACATTAAATTGTTTAGATATAGATATTTTTAGAAGTTTGATTCCATAAAAGTTTGATTAACTGTGGATCTGGGCACAGTTTGTAATTTGTAAGCAGCCTTACTGATTGGAGCTCTTTAGTGTTAAATAGAGCATTTTGAACTGAATCTTTAAAAAGAAATCGCTGCCAATAACAACATTTACTTTAACATATACCTTCCCTAATAAAAAAAAAATCAAGTTGGTGGCAAATTAAGGGGGTGGGGGGAGATCTTAAAACATTTGCATCTAATCAAAAGCGTAATATTTTAATTGGTAACCACTCTAATTGGGTTGGTTTTTGTTTGATATAAGTTACAGTTAAAAATGTTACAGCTAATAATGTCACTGTTTCAAAAAAATACACAATTTACTTTGCTCTATTTTGATCACAAGAGATGAGACACATGGCAAAATTATTTTTGTTACTAAGTGGAATCACATACAGTCAGCAGGAAGAATAAATTAAGCATGGTTTTTGGAAGTCCTCAATCAAATGTGAAGAAAATGTGGCGAAGTTAGGTGCATACTATATATTCAGGCCGTTCGATTCCGTACTTAATTAGTTACTCCAAATATATTAGTATTTTAATCACCGAATATTATGCACATCTTTGATAGCGTGTACACATAAAAATTAACCTGCATGTTGCAAAACATAAATCAGGAATAGGTTCTGTGACTTTGGCTGACACGCTGCCTGAAAATGTGCAACGAACAGCACGAAACTATTTAAAATATACAAAATAAAGGAATTATTGAGAAAATAAGTTTATTTGCTCTNAAAATTAACCTGCATGTTGCAAAACATAAATCAGGAATAGGTTCTGTGACGTTGGCTGACACGCTGCCTGAAAATGTGCAACGAACAGCACGAAACTATTTAAAATATACAAAATAAAGGAATTATTGAAAAAATAAATTTATTTGCTCAGTTTTATTGCAACACTGAAACATAATTTTTTTTTCAGTGCACAGCGACAAACGAGGATGTTATTTCTGCGCACTGCGAATAGGCACAAACATAAACGGAATGTATGGAAAACGGCCGGTTCTGTCGAAGTACGAAATTATGTATGTTATCGTGATCCTCTTCACTGAGTTGTCATAGTGAAACTAAGATTATTCCACTTAAGTAGTAAAACTCAATGATATCAGTTTAGTAAATTAACATTTTCGCCGTCAGGTAGCACTAGCGTTGCACGTGTACCGACCAGATTTTTCCGTTTTGTGCTAACATTACGGATAGTTGAAATTTTCATATAATAATTAGAGTTGTGTACAATCATTGTATGTGTGTTTTATTACAACCCACTCGAAAACTAAACTAAACACTAAACTTCGTTCTCGCACTAAGAGTCTAAGTTAAAAGTCACTTGTTTTTAATGTTCTACCGAAAAACTGGATATAGCGAAACGTCGTAATACACACTTAGTTTATTTAAATGTGAAAATTGAAACAAACGCTTTTTGAGCTAAAATAATGAGTAAAAATAACACGCAATTTTTATGTTTAACAGGCTCAATATTATATTTGTTTTTACATATTTTTTTTTATTTTGTGGCAAGATTTATTTATTTGTTTTGAAAAAGAGTCTATAATATTTACTATTTATTTAATAGTAGTTTCATTTTCGCCTCATATTTATATGTCTTTCTATTCTTACGTTTTGTTAGTGTACTTACAAGGCCATAGGTTGAGGCAGTTTTAAGTGACAGTTCAAATGAATTTAAATTGTAACCCTCATGATTTGCCAGTTTTTAAAGTACATTCTTAAGTAAAGTTCCCATAGAAGAAGACGGACATTTGTTAAGCGACTTAAGGCAGCTAGCCCAGGCGGCTGCTTGATGTATTAAATTTAGATTTTTAATAGGGAAGTCCGATTTCACATCCGTGAAAATGCAGGCCGTCTTATAGAGACGAAGATGCGAGGTGCTTGAAATAATAAGTAGGCCATTATTAGCCCCCTCCGCGTAGCTTTCGGAGAGGTTAGGTAGAACTCGTGAGACGTCCGTTAAGGTGCCATTGAACGGTATGCTAGCACAGTAAGCCGTGTGCTTACATACAGGGAATACGTCACCCAGGGCTGCTGCGCATCCGGAGAGACGCCCCGTCGGCGTACCTGATCATCGGGAACTTCAAGATCGTCGAAATTCTACGTTTGAACACAAATTCTAGCTGAGGGATTATAAATAAAGTTTTTCACCTTACTCCGATCATAAGAATTTCTAGAACATTTTCACTCCGCCATGTTGTTTCTCGTACGTACACGACTTTCCCGACATTTACTACGACAAACCTGTACAGAATCCTTACTCTGCCGCTAGCTGATTTTGCAAACGTTTTATTTAAAGTAATTATTTTTGAAAGCACATTAAGATTTCGGCGTGCTTTCTGAACACTTTCAAGTATTACAATTTTTAATCATCACGAGTGTTTCAAAGACTACTACCCCAAGCAGAAATATTTCAATTATATGATTAATATTTTAGGAGCCACAGATAATCTGCTAATTTATTTTTCCAAATGAATGAATGATTTTGTTTTTCTGGAAAAAGTTAAATTACTCAGAGCCGAATTAAACTTCCAGACAATTTTCAAACACAGTCGCATATTGTTGTCAATTTGCAGTAGTAGAAAATTTTTCTCCTAGTGTTCCTGTTTGTGCCAGTGTTTATTCTGTCCCCAATTATTTTTACTACCAGATTACTGTGTTGCTGGGTGTACAAATAGTACACGATTCTCCAGATTGGTAAGATCAAGTATGTGTGTATTCCTGCTTAAAGTATGGACGGAGACGGGGAAAAATAACTCGTCAGACTGCCTTCAGTCGTCACTAAGGTGAATCTAACTTCCAGTACTCACACTATTTTGTGTTATAAAGAAGTTAAAGGGACAATCATTCTTATTTCCAAGAAGCACACCTATTCAGTACTCAATTTGAACGATCGCGTTTGCGCAGCTAGGGCTAGCACTCTACCCAGAAAATTCGTTACCTGTACTATATACTATATACAGCTGTCGCAACATCATCCTCATATACACAGAGGTATACAAAACCTCTTTCTCCCTCAGATTATTATTATGCGTTAAGTTTAATATCTCATATTGTTGTATATTGTTGTGTGAAGTGTGTACGAGGAAGTCTCGTCGTTACGTTTCATTACGTTCACAAGTTGTATCATTACAAAATATAATCGAAAAATTCCTTTTGATGACAGGGATCATTACAAATTTATTTACTAATGAAGGTGTGTTTATAAAAGCTCACAGCAAACTATTGAAATACGTAAATAATAAAAAACAAAATACAAGTAATATGTAATATTTTGGCAAATTTAGGCACGCGTATGTGTTACAATTCGGACCACACATAAACTTTTATACACACAGAGCATTTCTCAATTTCCCGCCAGCTTAAAAGCGACATCTTTGGAAAACCAACGCACATAGCAGTGGAATTTTTCCCTATTTCAAACTCTCTCAATAAAAAACCTCGTTTTTTATATTCCCAGTCAGTGTAGAATCAACCTTAATAGCACTTGTATAGACTTTTTAGTGTTAATATTGCGCTTTGAAATCTGTGCTTAAGATATACACTGAAGAGCCAAAAAAA
>NQII01000580.1:0-62414 GCA_002778355.1 Clitarchus hookeri | reverse complement strand
GACTAATGTCTGAAGGTATGCAGGAGGCAATTCACACCATGAATCCTGCAGGGCAGTCCACAAATCCAATCTGCGCCAATTGAGAAAGGGTTGCACGTCTGTCACGTTTAATGATTCTCGTCAGTCGTCGTTTGTCCCGTTCTTTCACGATCTTTTTCCGGCCACAGCGATGTCGAACATGTGACGTTTTACCGGATTCCCAATATTCGCGACACACTCGTGAAATTGTCGTACGGAACATCTAAATGTTATCGCTACCTCGGAGATGCTATGACCCATCTCTCGTGCGCCGACTATAACACCACGTTCAAACTCACTTAAATCTTGATAACCTGCCATTGTAGCAGCAGTAACCGCAGCAGTAACCGATCTAGCTGCCGACCGCATCGCGTTACTCTGATTGGTTCCACACCTCTGTTATTTGCATACGCACGCCTATAGCAGTTTTTTGGCTCTTCAGTGTACTTGCCTCCTAATCTTGTTTACTCATGTGTAAAATGTACCTAACTATGGGCCAGTAAATTGAAAACGTGAAAATTTTGGGAACCTGAACGTGTTACTAAGATTACCTTTCGTACTCTAATGCTTATCAAACAGAAAATAACTTGATTTAATATAAATTTAAATGCTAAATTCTCAGTACAATGTGAAAACTTGGAACAGTTTTTCGTAATTCGCTCCCAACTTGACTGAGAGCCTGCATGTAGGTGTATACANACAGTTTTTCGTAATTCGCTCCCAACTTGACTGAGAGCCTGCATGTAGGTGTATACAGCAGTATCTATAATGTTAATTGTCAGCAATTTTTTTTCAAATGTTAATTTCAAAAGCGCTGACATTACCCGCGAATAGCGGGTAATAGAAGTAGGATATTATGTGTATAATTATACAGGAATCAGATGGTAGAGAGATTTTGCAGCTTTTATACGACGCAAAATAGATTTTGAACCCACACTCTTATAAGAAATCTCATACGAGAATATCAGAAAAATTTCATGGGAAATGACACCATATATCAAACCTGCAGCAAAGTACCTCCTTACGTAAGAAAAGTTGGTGGCCTCGGAATAGCCATAATATGAATAACTGAATGTCTTGAACATACGTTGTTTGAAAGTAGTTTCTATTAAATAGAGCAGGCTATTTCTTTGCCAACAATCTGGCAACACTATTTGATTTCCACCCCGTTTCCAAAAAAAAAAAAGTTTCAGTGTTCTTCACAGTGAATATTTTTCGCCTGATTCCTCTTCTCACGGCTATATTCCTTGATATTCTCCTGTCTCTCTGGTTAATGCATGGGTGGTCACATGACTTTCAGAGAACGACAAGTAGAATCATTCGTTTCGTGTAAATCTCTCCTGAATATAGGGCATGCTATATCTACTGATTTCGTTCGAGACATGCCTTGCACGAGATATTCTCGCATGGGATTTATAATGAGAGTGCGTCTTGCACGAGNATAATATTAATAACTGAATGTCTTGAACATACGTTGTTTGAAAGTAGTTTCTATTAAATAGAGCAGGCTATTTCTTGTGCCAACAATCTGACAACACTATTTGATTTCCACCCCGTTTCCAAAAAAAAAAGCGTTTAAGTATTCTTCACAGTGAATATTTTTCGCCTGATTCCTCTTCTCACGGCTATACTCCTTGATATTCTCCTGTCTCTCTGGTTAATGCATGGGTGGTCACATGACTGTCAGAGAACGACAAGTAGAATCATTCGTTTCGTGTAAATCTTTCCTGAATATAGGGCATGCTATATCTCCTGATTTCGTTCGAGACATGCCTTGCACGAGATATTCTCGCATGGGATTTATAATGAGAGTGCGTCTTGCACGAGTTTTGCACGTACCTTGCGTCATATACAAGCTGCTTTAAAGAATAAGACGAAGACGGTGCTTCGGCAGGTTTCGCAGCGGCGGCCGCAGGTTCCTCTCCTAGGGGCCAGTACCTGCAGAAGCGCCATCAGCTGTTCAAGATCGGGAGTCGGGGGAGCGAGCCCGGATGTTTCACTTGGCCACGCGGCATTGCCGTGGGGCCCGACAACTCCATCGTCGTCGCCGACTCGTCCAACCACCGCGTCCAGGTGTTCGACCCCAGCGGGGTCTTCTCCAAGGAGTTCGGCGGCTACGGCAGCGGCGAGGGCGAGTTCGATTGCCTGGCCGGCGTCGCTGTCAACCGCATCGGCCAGTTCATCATCGCCGACCGATACAACCACCGCATACAGGTCGGCATTGCTTTAACACTAGTACGGTAGGCATGTGTATAGATGGCTTCACGCGACTCTCGCAGGGTACCTCCTCACTATTCCTTTCCCCGTGGTTTTAAAGGGGTTAGAAATAAAAATGTGCCATGTTTGCAACAAAAGGAGTTTTAATATTATGCATCATCCTAGATTTTATTCTGAGCACATAAAATTTAAATTTCCATATTCTTAAATAATCACATAGTATATCACAGTTTACCGGTTTTCGGATGACACAAATAACTATTGTTTGTGAAAATTGTAACACCCAGAAAGAATGGCCTGAATTAATCCAAACTCGGAACATGTGCAGAACAGTGTACCAGCAATAAGTGATTACGATTGCTGAACGGAGCAGAATGATCGGTCTCTGTGAAACTGGTTTGTCATACCGAGACATTTCGGCTCGTAGAGGGCATGCTGCTACGACAGTGATGTGTGTTTGGAATCAGAGGATATAAGAGGGTCATACACAGCGACGAGCGGGTACTGGATCATGCAATGTGACTACAGCATGGTATGACCTCCATCTTGTTCACACGGCATTAACGAACCGTACAGCCTAGTCCATAGTGTTGGCTTAACACTGGAGCACTGCAATGGGTGTGAACCTATCTGCATCGACTGTTCGACGCCGTCTGCTGCGAGCTGAACTGGTGGCACACATGCCATTGCGTTGGCTTTCATTGTCCAGATGCCACAACTACCTCAAACTGCAATGGGCACGTGGACTCCGTCTCTGGTGTCAAGTGTGATGGTTTAGAGCGCCATCGGATACAACATGCGATCTCGACTTCTACGTATTGAGGGAAATTTGAAGAGCAACCGCTACATCAGGGAGGTTTTAGAGCCCGAGATACTGCTCCTCCTTCAGGTGACTCCACATGCCATATATCAGCAGTACATTGCCCAGCCACATGTGGCTATGAATGTGCAAGCCTTCTTCAATTAACGACTGGTACCTATTATTCCCAGGCCTGCACGTTCGCCTGACATGTAGCCCACCGAACATGACTGGGATATAGTTGGCCAGTGACTTGTTCGTCACGGACCTCCAGGAAACAGTTTTGATGCTTTGTGGACTCGCATACAAACAGCGAGGAGGGAGATTCCTCAAGAACATGTCCAGGTACTCTTTGATTCCATGTCACGACGTTTAGGGGCTCTGATTGCAGCACGTGGGGGCTTCATACCATACTGAATTCCCAAGGATAGAGATCATGTACAGTTCTGTAATCCTAATCAATTATGTATTGTCATGTACCTAATCTGTGTCGTAAAGTTCATTTTTTCAATCATATGTATCCTTCTTGGTGTTGCAATTTTCACAAACGTTAGTGTAATAAAGACATACTGTTTTGCAGAACTCATACGGTTGGGTAGTTAGGCCACAAATATAGGTATGTGCACAAAATACAACTGTAGAAAATATTACTCACATAATAATTATGACCAAATATTCTAATTTTATACAGAAATAACCTTCGGCGGTTATATTCGGTTTTACAGCTGACTTTCGTAAATGTAAGTATAGGATAAGGCAGAAGTTTCCATGCAAATATTGATACATTTATTTCCAGTAATTTTGCAGTATAAATTCAATACATCCCCACTACAGGCAGCAGTAAAGTGAGACACCTTACATCACACAAAGATAACATGTTAAAACAAATTTACTGGAAACTGTTGACCATCTGCTGTTTTTATATACACTAGTTTTCGATATAATGACATTTATCCTAATACTTTTTAGCTGTCAAGTACAACCGCAAACAAAAATGTGTGAGGTCGATATCATGTGACCTACTTTGCATTTCCATTTGACCACACCAGATGATCCCATATCCAGGAAGTTGCTGATCCAGCCATTGGTGCACCTCTATACTGCAGTGAAGTCGATCCTCATCTTGATGAGGAGTTTACAATAGTCCCAATTCTCGTTAGAGAGTAGCACAATGATGTGGTCCTTCAACAGAGAAAGCTACATATGCGAGTTCTCATTTCTCTAAAAAAATTGGGAGGGTAACAGCTCTTTCACCCAAGATCCCTCACTGCAGAATGATTATTCTTGAACCTTGCACCTTGCTGTCCGTCGTCCAACGGGCATTTTATCACTCCAAAACCCCAGATTCGGTCTATTTATTTCTCCATTGATTTACAGGTGTTATTTATAAAATAAGGAAATATAAAGAAACACAAAACCTGGGTCATAGCTGGGCTGGTTCAAAGCCTACTTGCAAAACAGCATCCCGCGATTCGGACATTATTACTTTGTGGAATCTCATAGAATGAGTGCACTCGCATCGAATGAACAGCCCTATTATTTAAGTCGCTGCGTACTTATGAAGTGTGTACTGTTGGTGTGTAGGTGATGGATCCGGCCGGTAGGTTCCTGAGGAGCTTCGGCAGTCAGGGCACGGCGGACGGCCGCTTCAACTACCCGTGGGGCATCACCACGGACGCCCTTGGCTTCATCTACGTCTGCGACAAGGAGAACCACCGCGTGCAGGTGAGGCACGCAGCCGAGTAACGTCGCAAGCTACACGTCAGTCACATCTTTCACAAATTTTCTTTCTGACATTGTTCAATTCATACGAAATCCGTGGAATATCCACATATTTAAATTCATTGAAAAACATATTCTACACAAAAATTAAATAAACGTTGTAATTTTTTCACACTAAATATGCAAGGAATTATGCTAGTACAGAATTAATTAAAGAATTATGCCCGTAAGTAACGTGCGTTAAGTGTACAAAATGTATTTCATGTCTGCATTTAATATTTTTGCGAAACACTGATCACTTTGCAGATGGCACAAGCGATATAGTTATCATAATGTAAAATTTCTCCGGGTTTTGGTGTTGCATAATTAAAATTAAAATTCAGAATTGATATTATGGTTTTTCTGCGGTTTTATGAATTAACTCTCTTAGAAATTTAAATATACCATAGACTAATTTAACATTTTCAAATATAAAACAGGTAATTGTATTCTAAGCTACAACACACACAACTAATAAGAAGTAACCTATCTACAAAGATAAGATATATACAAAATCGAATATTTTCTTTAAATAGGTTTTCGCATTTCCAAAATTGTCGTAACTTATACATGCATGAAGTTTTTAAAATTTTTTCGTTCTTAAAATGTTTCTGAATTTTTTTTATAAAACGTCTTTCTGTTAAGAGTATTTACTTTACATTGCTCTTTTTCATAATAATTGCTCGTTTTATTTTTACTTTTGTTCTCAAAACTGTAAAATTAACACTTTAATATAAGGTCATGTACAAAATAGTACATGATTTGCTGAAAACAATTTCGGATGCAGTGCCTACACAATGAGCAGTGCATGAAACGTGAAACAAAAGAAAAACAACGTATATTTTTGCTACGCAGTGACGTTTACAGCATTCCCCATTGCTCCTAATACTTAGCACTGAAGATTTTCACTTCTTCACAATCGCATGCAGTTAGATGCGCGAACTTTAACAGCCAATAAGTAGATGACATTTTATTTAATATCAAGATAAAATAAGTATTCTTTCTTTGCTTATGGAACATTATTTTTCATAGGCGAACTAATTGTTTTACCTATTAAGCATTGCTTTTAAAAGCTGGAATATATTATTTACGTATATTTAGTTATATTGTAACCGTAAAAATAATAATGTTTTGGTATTTATAGATTTTACTGGAAGTTTTAATAAAACACATTACTACGCAGGTTCTACGCACATTTATAGGCGAGTATTGGAGCATGTATCCTATGTGAAAGAAACATGAAGCTAGCCAGAATATAAAGGGAGTGACATACGCTTTGTTTCGGTTGGTGTCCTTTAACATGATGATATGAATCCAAGTCCATACTGGCAGTTTGTCTCTGTGATATTGAGTCAACTATTGCAAAGTGACAAGAAAAACATAAGTGATATATATATATATCTTTACTGTATATTTTCCTCTTCACAACTGAAATTTAGTGCGGGCTCCTGCATAAGAAACGAAGTTAACGTTTCAAGGCCATTCATTCATGCTCCTTCCATATATCAAGGCAAGTATTATAGCCATAATCACAATAGTTCATTGAAAAATAATAAACATACATTACCTTTGCCAAACACAGCACTTTACTAAGATTGTCTTGACAAGACTCGTCTTTTTTGTAGAAGTAGTGTGTAGGAATATCTTGAGTCGTATGTGTGTCTGAAGTTTGAGAAAGGTGACGGTACATCACTATAAATATAAATTCTTCGGAATATCAGTAGCCATACAACTGCACGATGGTGCCAGATGCAGAAAGTGGCACTGCAGTTTACCTACTTGTGCTGCGTGGACGAAACAGGGGACGGCGCCGCAAAAACTTTCTTAGAGAAAACCTAAATCAATAGAAAGATTAACTAAAATTAAATTGGAAATTGTTTCATGCTTAAATTAAAATACGTTTATAGGAATGTACTCATTAGAAGAGCGAGTACCGCGGCAACTGCTACATTTATTATATTCCAAAGGTGCTGCTATAGCATATTATCATCTCGGCGTTTCAGGTTTTACTTATGAAGAAAACCCCCGCAGCGCCTTTGTTGTTTTACTGATCATTTGTTATATACTTTGCTATCGTGACTCTGCATACATGCGAAACCGACACGTGAGCAGCCAGAGAAACAAAACAGATAGGTAAGAATCTCAAAATCTTACTTTAGACAATGAGTACAAAATAAATTCAAGACCTTTGTAATATTATAAAATTACAATTCCGAATCACGCGACATTAAACGGACAATTAGGTTTTTTTTTGTGTTCACAAGCAGGAGCCAATTTAGGCCGTTATTTAAAGAGGGCCGGTCGCCACGGGCGTAGGAACGAGATGGGCGCGATCGCCGCTGGTAATCTCTGGCTAACACGACAATTGGCTACACGCGAGACACTTGTGTGGCACTCTAGTGTGACCTCTATATCCTCCCACATCATTCTCAAACCCTCGCACTCAGAGGCACCTGTGGTCACGTGCTTCTCCGGACATCAGCATAACGAGCGAGGTGGCGCAGTGGTTAAAGTTTGGAATCGCATTCGTTAGGACCTGGATTCGAATCCGGGTCCGTCCATCCTGATTTCGGTTTTCCATGGCTTCCCGAAATCACTCCAAGTGCATGCTGGGATAGTTCCTTACGATAGCCCTTCACTTTCCTGCTTCTCTGAGAAACTTGCTTTGTCTCTAATGACCTCGCTGTTGAGACGTTAAGCTCTACATAGCTACCTACCTACCGTATCATCGTCCTTGTTTTTCGGCCGACCACAAACAAAGGGGGAGAATTTAGGACTTCTCTCGCTAAATTCTGTAGTCTGAATTAAGTCGCACACGCACAGAAACACAGCGAATGTAACTAAAAAAATATATTTATAACCTGCATATGTTTATTTAATAAAATGTCATAAAATATATTTCTATGTTTTTCACAGCCACAACCCCTCTAGAAACATTTTTAATAACATCTTATTTTTACTAACCTATTCAATTATGGCCCTCAAAATATCCTCAGCTTTATTAAAAAAAGTTAATTTTTTACTGGATTTAGTCTGCAGTGAATGAAAGCATCCATACGAAACCAACACAAAAGTGACAATTATTTTTAATTATATTCATTGTGTTGAGTATAGTGATGGTAAATTATGCGGACTTGAAGGGTATGATAACTGAAATTCCCTGTAGAGAAAATGAATATTAAGCAATTATATATATAGTAATTTGTGCATCCATCAAATACTTAATATTAGCGGAGGAATATATCAATTATGCTTTATATCTGTAGTTATATACAATTTGTTAAGGAAATTTTGCTATATTTTCATCAGTTAATCGTAAATTGCACTTTTTACAGAAATTGACGTGACGGAAAACAAAAAACATTTATATATACATATACATAGCTATTGGTTTTAATTTCACGAAAGAGGGTTTCTTTTTGCGTCTGGTGTAGATTTAAATTGCAGCATAATTTAAATTCCCTGACATGTTTTTGGAATAGAAGGCATATTCTTATTAAATTTTGAAGTATGAATGTATTTTATACATGGAAAATAAAAAACCAAAGACTTTTCCATACTTTTACATTTAAAAAAACATATAAGGCACTACGAATTCCTCACTGCTTAGCAGATAATTAAATATGCATAAAAATAAACAATGACAATCGAATTAGAAAACGATAAAGATCTCAAAACTCTGATTATTTATCGTGCTTCATAAATAAACCTAATTCACAGGAAAAAAATATATCACCAGCATTATATGATTCTATTTATTTTTCGTTTCATTCTATGTACTTCATTTTCGCATCAAACAGAGTAAAAAAAATTTAATTAATTTGAAATGATTCCAGACTTTCAATGGATTAAAGAAATAAGAGTGATGTTCTTCTAATCAAATAACAAAGAATTTGTATAAAAATTCTTGTATAAATTTATAAAGAAGAAACGAAGTGGTCATCCACGAAAATAATAGAGAAAAAAAAAAATATATATATATACATATCCTTGTTCTGAACATGTTACCTGCACTAAACGTTTTACCTGTTAATTGTGGAATTGTACACCCTACACTGAAACAATAGTGTGTTTTCTACAATATTCACCCGAAAATATATTGATAAAAAAGTGCGTTCACAACAAAAAACCACTTGTTAAGATGCATTTTTTCAAATGTTTTGTGTCGATAGCAAAATCGTTGTGTCGTTACTACTACGAAAGTACTTGATATTTATTACAAAATAAGTATCTATTTTGTAATCAATAAGAAGCTCACTTGTAATCACTATCATACAATGCTGTAGGCGCAGCAACACATTTGGCAGAGTATAACCTATTATATTATGGTAAACGCAATTTTTTCAGTGTACCATTTTATATGTGTTGTGTGTCAGTAACCATATTAATTATTATCAATAGTATGTTTTTTGCTGTTCCATTCATTAGTCCTATCCCCAATGTTGGGAAACCAGTATCCACAGATTAAACATGGTATTCAGTATTTTTCGGAATGAGTATAAACTCAAAGCTATTCTTAAATATCACGTGTCACATTGAGGTAACACGTACCTCAGTTGGTAAATAACTTTTTCCGTCAATACATCTCATGGTATTTCCCCCCTTGAAAGTGTGTAGCGTACGTTAATAAGCTGTTCACGGTTAATTTAGCACTTTTAAAAGCACTGGTTAGGATTAATTTTTCTTTCCATTTTTTATCCTTTCGCTTTATGAAAGATTAACATTGCAATGGAACGCCTTACTTTATTCATGCGTGATATAAGTAAAACCCGTGGGTCTTTCAGAATTTATAAATTTGTTAATATTCAAATTTGTGCTGCTGTGTGCTATAAAAACCAACATTGACTTCAGTAGCCATAAACTTACAACTTACTCTTCCAATACGTCAAGTCTTAGAACTATTTGTGTCAGTTCGTTGTCTGCATGCAAGTGCGTACTTTAGCATATATGTACCAAACGAACATTATTATTGACATACTCCATGGCTGTCGGTATAGTAGAAAACCAGGATAATGCGTAGAGAAAACAATATAGAGGCACAGAATAGAAATCAAGTTGCTATGCCATGAGCAGATATATCAAAATTTTACACGGTGAATTCCGAAGAAGGAACAAGAAGAAAAATCCAACAAATGGACATGCATACAGAAGAAAACAGATTGCAGTTCCCAAAAGGTTCCATCTGCTTACTCGTAGAATACCACCGTGTCCGTCACTACTGTCTTCGCTGTCTCGTTCAATCTTCGTGCGTATCTGGAAGTTTTTTCGGCGAAGTGTTTCGCCTGTGGCGTCTTCATTGTTTTGTCCACATTTGTTACTTTAATTGTTTAAGTTCACGCCATTGTGTCCATTTGAAGGGTTTTCTTGTTGCTTTCCGACTTAATTCCTTGTTTGGAATTATCTGTGTTGTTTTTTTGTATATCTACTGACGACATTACAACATGGCTTCTATTCTGTGCCACTGTGTCGTTAACTGTGCGCATTATTCTTGTTTTCTACCAAATGAAATGCAATGGAGTATGTCTAAAATAACACTTCGTTTGGTGTGTTAGCTCCGTTGCAAGTATCCTTCAATATTATGGTCAATATGTATTTTACAAAGTTAATTTTCAAAAGTGCACACTTTCTTTACCGTGATGAGCCTTTAGTCTGTGGTACTGCAGCCCTGCTCCTCATGACATTGTTCCCTAGACGTAAGAGATGTGGAGTGTGTGGAACGTTGACGGTGGTTGTCGCAGGTGTTCCAGTCGGACGGCACCTTCGTGGGCAAGTTCGGTTCGAACGGCAGTAAGCCAGGCCAGCTGGAGCACCCGCACTACATAGCCGTGTCGAGCACGAACCGGGTGATTGTGTCCGACTCCAACAACCACCGCGTGCAGATCTTCGACGTGAACGGCCGCGTGCTCACCACCTTCGGCAGCGAAGGCTCTGAAGAGGGCCAGTTCAAGTTCCCCAGGTGAGAGCGAGCGCCGGGGACGCGGCTGTATTACCTAGAATCGTTTCTCTTGCAAAGTTTATCCAGCTGTCACTTCGCCTCAAAGTCACGTCGTCTACAGGCACTAGGCCTTAAGTAGTTTCACCTACAAAGTTGGTTCACCTGTCCCTTCGCCTGAAAGTCATATGACCTACAGACATTAGATTTAAAATAGTTTCACCTTCAAAATTTATTCAGCTGTCACTTCGCCTAAAAGTCATTTCACCTGCAGAAACTAGATATAAAATCGCTTCACCTACAACATTTATTCACTATCACTTCGCCTAAAAGTAATTTCCCTGACAGGCACTAGACCTAAAGACGTCTGAACTATATTAACTAGACATACAGTAGGTTCGCCTAATTTTAAATTCAGCAAAATTAATTTATCTTGCAGTCTGAAGTCGATTCAGCTAATCTCAACTTCTGAAAAAGTTCTCTCTCTTTCAGTAGTTTAATCTACTGTCGTTTGTCCTAAAATGCGTGCAAAGTTCTGGTTGAGAAATTGTTCTAGTTGGCACTAGACACAAAAGTCGTTTCACTTACAGTTAGGAAAAGCGATTTTATGTAGGTATAGTGCCTGCTACTCGGAGTGCCTGGGCGTCCTCGTGTGTTCGCCGGTGTTCCCACAAACTATTTTAACCCTGTGACATGGGCTCGATCCGGGCCAGGGATTAAGAAGAACTGCTGCTAAACCATGCCTCTCATCATATCTTATTCTTCTCTCTCCCAGTCTTAAGCCAACTTCCAGATGAAATTTTTCTCAAGTCAGGACCTTTGTGAATCTTCATTGCGGCGCCAGTTGGCACAAACTCTAAGAAATATTTCTCAAATTTACCTCACCACTGCAAGTATGTTAATATTTTTCCCCTTTTCGTTAATGGCATTGTCTATTCACGGTTATTTACAACTTTTCTGAAGCCCCGCTAAAGTTATATGTTCATGATATTCTTCCACCTCATGCTACCAAGGCTTAATCGAGTCTAAAAACTATACCGAAGGAACAGTGCACCGCATTCGTGCACACTCACTTTAATAATACTTTCCATAAGAACTATATCTAAATAGGCATTAACAACACACCTTTTTTATCTCTGTTTTTATTCACATTAATTATAAAATACATATTATAATTTAAAGGTTAAATACTATTAAAAATTGTAATTAAAAAAAAAGATACTTTTATGCTAACAGAAGTGATACGTATTACATATTTATGAAACAAAGGAACATAGTATATGGGGTGATTTTTCAAAGTTTTCATTCAAAAAGTGTGAAGAAAACGCGAATACACTACAGCTTACCTACATCTGTTCAGAAAAGAGTTAACAATCGTTGTGAAGTTCCCAGCTGTGTAAAATACCGTTTCTACATACGCAGCGAGATGTATCGTAACATTTCCGTAATATGCGTACGTAATTAACAATTTAATAAATTCCAAAGGTTTCAAAGCTCTAGGTTTTGTAATGTAGTCAAGTACAATTCTCCAAGTAAAATTACCTAATAGAATAATTTTATGCAACATTGATTTTAAAGATTAACCTGCAATGTCCATGAGAAAAGTTCTTTGCGTCATTTACTAAGCATGCTTGAAACTGATATATTTCGCTACATTTGAGCTTAGTAAGCCGTTTAATTAGATAATGTTAAGAAGTTTAAAACCTATCGCTACCGAAGACTTTTTATTTTCAGTTACATATTGTATGCTATTGGAAGAATGATCTTTTTTGCTATATTTAGCTGTTATTAGTTACTTGATATTTTAATTATGACAATCTAGTGTTGCAAGCACATAAACGTGAGAAGATGCTGCCCTTTCATGTGCTTTCTTTTCAATAACCCACATGGCTGTTATATGACTGTAACGCTCCTTCAGTGACACGTTTACTGTACAGCTAAGTCTCCCATGATCACGACTGCGTGGTTTCGTGACGGCAGCAAATTACGTTGACCGATGAAACTTTTTCAACCGTCCCGCAGTTAACCGAGGAAACGATCACCAACCACTCCAAGAGTTTTGCGTGCCTTGAAATCCCTCTCATTACCTATACTCCAGCATTGCATGGAGAGGTGATCCGCCTGACCGTTTTGAAAACTAATACAGATCCTACAGCCTGGTGTGATATGTGACTAACTATCCTGTGATGAGCCATTACCTCCGCTTGAAGAAATTATTTTATTCACAAAAGCCTTAATTTTCTCGTGGGCGTGAAATAATTGTTTGGTGTCAATAAAAACATTGTATGATTACTGCTTTATTTTAAGGCGCGATCTCAAGAATAATCTGGTCATGTGTGCTACAATCTCGAGTAGTGGAGTGTTGAGCAGCATGGATTAGTAATTGCAATAGTGAGCATATTTTTAATTTTTTGAATTGTCTTTGTGAGAATATTACCATAAGACGTATATGATGACTGAACCTAGATCGCTGTAAATGACCAGATCGTTCTTGCGACCGCGTATTAATTCACTGAACGTATTCTCGTCACCATTACAAAAATTATATAAATATACTGATAATAATATATTTATATTTTTGTGTGGATAAAAAAAATTGGCTCGTATTAAAGCAGGTGGTTTGCCAACTTGCAATGATATTTTCCACCGTCCATACTTAAATTAATTATTAATAATTCGGGTCCACAAGTTGTAAAATTTGGTCAATATTTTGGTTGCGTAGCACCATTATCTGTTGTTACTACTACTTATCATTATAGTTTGGAGACAAACTAAACTTACAGTTGCTTTATATTTTAGCTTTTACACCACCATTTACTTGTCACATCCTCTGTGAACCTACAATTATAATGAACGTTTGGTTGAATCAGGCTGAACGACACTCGGCACAGTCAGTCTTTAAAGTATCATAACAAAAACAGCAGAGAAATTTAAAAGTCTGCTGAAAATGTTTGCCTCTTTCTTAATATATATTTGTGGATTTATAAATAATGCAAGTTAAATACGTGTAATGAACAGAACTTGGAGGAATAACGTCATACAATGTAGTAACGTTTATAATGGGCTACCAATGAATAATAAATATATGACATAACATTTTTGGAAATTTCCGGGACTTAAAAATACCCATGTGTTTCCTTCCATTAAAAACTGATTTCTATGTTGTAACTGCCATGGACCGACACAGTGATATATTCTGTGTAAGTTGAAGAAGTAGGCTGAGAGCAACGGTTCTGCCTTTGTGATTGAAAATTTAGTATTCAACATATTGATGTTCTCCGTACCCGCAGTTGTCTCTTAAAGAATCGATTTGAAGGTTATTATTTTACCGCTTAAAAATGAATTTGTCGACAAACATGTATTTTTGAACACACGTACGAAATTTGACTATGAAAAAATTACTGCCTCAACAAAAGTATCACCATAGTCGGAATGGTCATATTTCTGAGATTTTAACATATCTTAGAGTTCGGCCAGCCTCCTGTATTATATTGATTTATTACCATCGTAAGTAAATAAAGCGTATTTTGTGAACATTAGTGGATTTTAATTTTCTTCCTTTATTGCGAGCTGCTCAGTCATCGATTTCTGCCAAGAAACCAAGACTTTAGAACGGCACGACGGTAAGGATGCGATGACATGTGACACACCAACAAAGGTTAAATAAACAAGGAACCAAACAGGTGAGTCAAACCACTGCCTCCAATAATCACCTTAGGCTGACGAATAAGGAACTTTGGCCTTCAGACTATGAATACTTTTATATATATCCACAGCCGTGGAAATATTTCGTTTTTGCAGGTTTTATTATCGCATTATATTAAATTATTTTACTTTGTTCTGTGCAGTGAATTTTCACTGTCTTACGCTCTGTTTTGCAAAAATAATTGATGTACAGTATATAAAGAAAACTATTAAAAATATGAATGGTTTTTGACTAACCATTTTTAGATATTGTTAATAATCGCCCCATGGAAACAGTGGCTAAACTCCTCAGGTATTTTTTAACTAGTTTTATGTTTTGTAGGCGAACATACTGATCTTATAAAGAAGTTTATATTTAATTATTTGTACCATTCTGCTAATGTTGGGATAATACACATTTGACACTATCTACAACCTTTGGACTCTCAAAATTGTCTTC
This sequence comes from Clitarchus hookeri, assembly GCA_002778355.1. Taxonomy (NCBI): domain Eukaryota; kingdom Metazoa; phylum Arthropoda; class Insecta; order Phasmatodea; family Phasmatidae; genus Clitarchus; species Clitarchus hookeri. The sequence continues at coordinate 47,543 of NQII01000580.1, read as the reverse complement.
TGGAGAACATTACGAGGTATTTATAGAAGGTCCTGGACACGTTTAGGGTTATCAGGCAGGTCTCACCCATTACATGCAATGTTTACTTACACGAATTGAGATAACTATTTTCAGAAATATTCTTTTAATTTTAACGAAAAAATTGTATCCATATATAGTGATAGGAATTTTATGGTTGTAGTTTAGTAATATTGTTAAGAATAATACATCGTTATGATACAACAAAAATGAACTTTTTTTAAATTTATAAAATTCAATTATAAAATCCATTTCGTAAATCTCCTAAAACCAACCGTTTCCTCATAATACTAAAATGTATATTAGAGAAAAATGTTATATTTATTTATACATGATATTGATAAAATATCCTTACTTAAATTTTCCACCGGGCATGAATTATTCCAAACAGCAGATATTTAATTACCTGCAGGTAAGCGTTTAGGAACGGTTCAATAATTATTTGTCTCAGTTTTCCTTTTGAACTCTCTTTTTACCATCGATATTTTGCTACAGCGAATCGCATTAAAAATTCCCGTTGCAGTTATTTTTCTTCTTTCTTTCCGAATTAAATGGGAATTTCGCCGACTCTAAAAAGAACAGCTTCATCTTCATGTGTACGTGAAATGTAGGGAACGCTGAACGCATTACTGTTCATGTTTTACAGTGGTTCCTCTTATAAAAGAAAATAAGACTTAATGATGCTTTACCACCCTAGTCTCTTCTATACTGTTGTCACGACGAACTTTCTCAAGTTTTGTTCTGTTTTTCTAACTTGTGAAAACATTGCAGTGTATAAAGAAATAAAAAATGTGCACAAATTTCACAAAGATAAGAAACTTGAGAGTGCAGTAAATATTAATATATACACATGCCAAAAATAATAATTTATTTGCACCTATTACGCAAAAAAAAACCCCCTCGTTTATTAACATGACAAAATTATATATATATACATAAATCTTTTGATTATGCATACACTTACATTTGTAAGAAAAAATACGCTCGCCAGCGGTATTTTATTAGAGGCACAAAAATATCTGGGAATAATCTCCATTCACGAAACGCTAAATAAGGATGGACAAAAAAAGACATTTTCTGGGAAGAAATACAACTCGCTTATCCAGAAAGACGTTTAGCAAAATTAGAGTCGGCCATTAAGCCGAAATCAAGAAACCGTGCCAGAATGTGGTTGTAAACATAGGCAGGAATACAACAAGTTGCAAGATAAAGATGGAGATATTAAAAGAAGTGAAATTACTCTGGAATTATTTTTTAGATGTACACAACAACTATATTAGAAGCTTCAGCAATTAGCTTACTGTTAAATCATACAAGCGAGAATGAAATATATCTCAAAAGATTAATGATGCCCAAAATTGCACGAAAACGTACAAGAACGAAAATCTCTTTGCTCGAAATTGTACAAACAAAAAAATTAATAAGCAATTTATTCATGAAGCAACTTTCCAGACGTCAGTACTGAAATACCTAGCCTAAGAAGCGTAAATTATCCTACTAAATTGTTGATGAGAATGTGTGTTTGAAATACATGTAATGGAAAACTCATTTAATAATGAGCACAAATATCTAACTTTAGTTTTACTTACAAACATATTACGGAAATGCACTTTAAGTCTTCAATATAAGCTTTTATTTTACCGTTGCTTAATTAAAGGCTTTATGGTACACGGAGGAATCATATATCACTCGGAGTCTAGTTTAGAGTATCTGGACACACAAACAATTTATTTAAAACATTTGCTTACAGAAAGGTAAGTTTAAAACTTACTAGTTAAATACCGTATGGATGTTGTTGAAACTATCTACATGCATAAAACAAAATCTATAAAAAAAAACAATTAAAGAAATTATTTAAAGATGTACATGTAGGAGGTCCGGGGTTCGATCACAGGTGGATCGACTAAGCTCCCGGCACGACAGGCCCTCATCAGGTCGACCAGTGTCCATCTCGTCAACCATGTTGTATCCAGGTGACCTTGACCCATGACCTTGACCTGGAAACCATGCCCGTGACTTTAAATGACCTTGAACCCAAAAAATTTCATACTAAAAATTATGAAAACTTTACAAATTTATAAATATCATCAAAAATATATTTAAAAATATTTAAAATTTATTTTAAAAACTTACATTTCTGGACGTTATCATACCTTTATGTTCAGTATACGACTGGCCTCACCAGGGTGTGGGAGACTAGTTTTTGAGGGTAGAACAGTGACGGCCATATTGGTTTAATAGGCATAGAGTATTTCAAATCAAAAATCTGTATTTGTTTTCAAATTTTAATAATTACTTTTTAATTACATGCAGAAATTTTTCATTCAGTGATTACATTTCCAGGATTCTCTCTTGAATTCTAAGTATTATATGATGCTAGAATATATAAATTATTCATTGTCTCGACTGTTATGTAGTTATAGGTATGCTGTTCAGTGTTATTTTTTTAATATATGTATATGTGACCAATCCAAGGCCTTAATCGCATCGAAACTAATTGTATTGATTTAAAACACACATGTTTTGGTTAAAATGTTACCATTGCTTAGAGTATTCTGTATGCGAGTAACAACTGCTTGCCCAAGTCTTATTTTAATAATGGTATGGATAAGCATCGATCACTTTTATATGCATACTTAGCATTAATTGAAATACCAATACCACAACCCACAACAATCCATGCCAATCCTTCAATCATTCTTAATCCTTCTATCAATCTCAATCCTTCTGATCAATCCCAATCCTTGTGATCAATCCCATCCTTCTGATTAATCCCAATCCTTCGATCAATCCCAATCCTTCGATCAATTCCAATACTTCAATCGATCATTTGATCAATCCTTTGGTTTGTCCCCCACCCATATGTATAGAAAATACACTCGTTCGCCAACTGTCTCCCAATTTGTACATGTCGACAGAACTAATGTTTTGCGTACAGTCCATTATCCATGCATTTTTATATTAAAGTCTTTATTATAATTTTATATGCAAATCTTTCCGTTAATAGTCGAGTGCTCATAGCACCACTATAAAGTTGCGAGGGATAAAAGTGTACGAGACACAAAGATAAAGAAAAGCAATTATTTTATAATTATTATTTATTATTATTATTTTGTAATTACAATTTCAGTTGAAAGAAGTTCATAACATCATGCGATATATCCCCAACACTTTATTTAATTTATGATTGAAGATATCTCATTAACGTGCGAGAGATCGCCACGTTTTTGAATGTCAATCAAATATCTGAGTTCATCAACAAGTTCATTCGGGTCTTCGGGAAATAGCATGCCAGAATTCTAGGCGTCTTCTTCCTTCTTCATGTCGCTTGTTGCAGCAAATGTGTTGGAGGGGCGTCTCAGTGCATCGAAAAAATCATCATCATCATCTTCAGCACTAACACTGTCTTCATGTTCATTTTCATCAATGCTCTCATCATGGTCATCTTCACCTCCTGTTTTGTATTCTATATTAAATTTGTTTTCTTTGTACCGGGAGTTGTTTGCTCATCAATATTTAGAGCCAACGACAGTATATTTTGAAGTTCATCGACTTCATGTGAAAGTCTTGCAAGTGAAAATTCCACACAAACCGACTCTACTGCACTCATTCAATCTTCAGCATTAAATTTCTCATCACAATCACCTGTCGAATCGGTACAAATCGGTGCAGCCAGAGGTAATGCCGGCAACACTTTCTGACTACCAGTACACGAATCCTTGCAGATCTCGGTAGGTTTTTTTCATTGTATCACCTTGCACAAACTGCATGGGAACAATCTCGTAACGCTTCTTCACGCGAAAGAGACCCTTTGTACAGACCGTTCTCTCAAGCCGTCAAGCATTTTGACCATAGGTGAAAACTCGATCGCAGAATTGGCAGTGGCGGCAACAACTGAGCGATGGTGCAGGTCGCGGATCCATGATCGTTGAAGTCAAAGGCAGGTCTGCGTATCCGCAATTCATCTTCGTGGCATGACGAGAGAGCGCTTCCAAATCGATGTTCGCATCATGGTGTCAGAATGTCAATTGTAGTTTTTTTCTATATAAATGCGGTGCTTTTTTTTATAGTAAAAACCTTCTTAGCTTGTGCCCACAAAAGGTCTTCCACCATAAAATATATACGTGAGACAAATATGGGAGCACTCTGAGAAAACTCACATACTCGTTCGCCTCCAGAAGAAAACACGCTGTTGCATACATAACACATGCTATTTAAATATGCTTGTAGGCGTTTATAGAAGAACAGAAATTAAAAATTAATTATATTCCCATATTTATCCTACTAATATTATAAATGTGAAAATCTGTGTGTGAGTGTGTGTGTAGGTTTGTTACCACTCAGCTCCATAACGGCAGAACGAATTTTAATGGAATTTGGTATGTAGGTACTCTAGATCCTGGCATAGGACATACGATACTTTTTATTCCGGTAAATTGTACGGGTCCTGTGGAATAACAAGAAAACTTTATTCTGCAACGGCTGGGAACGTGACCGAAATATTTTTTCCTTGTCGTGTCAGAGTTTATCAGGCCGCCCAAGGACCTCTGAAATGGTTTACCGACTGCTATCAATCGATTAAAACTGGGACCGAATATTTAGTGTCCCCTCCGAAGCCCGGATGCGCTCAGATGTTATGCCACTAAATGATAACCCATCCAAATGTGTGCCACTGGGAACGTTGCTTAACTTTGGTGATCGATTAAGATCCCAGCCAAGCGCAAGAAGTGGTAACTAGGTACTCTTACACTGACGAGCCAAAAAAACTGGCACACCTGCCTGAAATCGTGTNGCCAAGCGCAAGAAGTGGTAACTAGGTACTCTTACACTGACGAGCCAAAAAAACTGGCTCACCTGCCTTAAATCGTGCAGGGCCCCCGCGAGCACGCAGAAGTGCCGCGAGACGAAGTGGCATGGACTCGACTAATGTCTGAAGGTATGTAAGAGGCATTGAAATCTGCGCCAATTTGAGAAAGGGTTACACGTCTGTCACGTTTAATGATGCTCCTCAGTCGTCGTTTGTCCCGTTCGTCCAGGATCATTTTCCGGCCGCAGTGATGTCGAAGATTTGATGTTTTACCGGATTCCCGATATTCACGGTACACTCGTGAAATGGTCGTACGCGAACATCCAAATGCTCTCGCTACCTATGTCCCATCTTTCGTGCGCCAACTATAACACCGCGTTCAAACTCACGTAAATTTTGATAACCTGCCAATGTAGCAGCAGTAACCGATCTAGCAACTTTGCCAGACCTTTGTTGTCTTATAAAGGCGCTGCCGACCGCATCGCGTTGCTCTGATTGGTTCCATACCTCTGTTATTTGCGTAAGCACGCCTATACCAGTTTTGTTTGGCTCCCCAGTGTATTTCTAAAGCTACAAATTGATGAAATACACGTTTTGATTTTCATTCATTGACGCTGGAAATCAGAAAGGTGGTAACTACGCGATAGTTGCACACATACACTCCAAAAACAATACCCTACTTCTTGGCTATCGGGTAAATAATGTTTCGTTTATGTTGGGTTGCTGTAATCAATTAAAAACCTAGGCAAACATAGTATAATGTTATAATTCTGTTTTCACATACATAAATTGTCTTTTACCAATTTATTTATCATCACTATAAAACTCAATTGCACCACGACGAAGCCAGGCCAGTTCGCTAGTATATATATATATATATATATATATATATATATAATTATGAATAAAATTAATTTAAAACAATTTAATTTATATATTTATATACCTATACATAATTATGTATGAAATTAATACAAAATTGTTTCATATTTTTATATTTATGAATACTTAATTATTTGACCAACCTTTGTATGCTGTATGTATTTATTACAAACATTATCATTCAATAAAATCATTATTTTGTTAGCCCTTTTGTAAGATGGCACAACATTAAAATTAAGTTTTGATATATCTCAGTATCAAATCAACCGATTTTTACTAAATTTGGCAAACCAGTATTACTATGGGAGGCCATATAATCTCATATGTTTCAAGTAGGTCACACACTTATTTCCAAAATTGACGCATATTAACATTGGAGCTTAGTATACTATGTATATGAAATCATGTAAGAAATTTAAACTTAACTTTGTATGCTGGTATTATCTATTACAAGAATAATGTCTACAATTATTGTCTTTTTCTGCTATTCTGTAAGATTTTTCCACATGAAAAAGTGAATATTTTTTGTCACATATCGGGGGAAAAAAAAAAAACCAATTCGTACAAAATTTGGCAACAACGTAGTATTTATGTCATGTAAATATTCATATTTTAAGGGGGCCAGAAAATTTTGAAATGGCGGTATGTAAACAATTTATCCTAATTCACGAAATCTACGAAACGATGTGACAAATTTAAACTTAATTTCCTAGGCTCGCAGTATCTATTACAACCATGAAATGTGTTTATACAAAGCCTCTTTTTTCCGACATTTTATAAGATAGGACAATATGAAAAAGTAAAACTTTCTACTCATATCTCAGGAAACAATTACCCGATCCCCACCAAATTTGAGGCGACAAGTTATGCTTTTGTAGTCCATCAAATTTTGTATGATTTAAGGAGGTGGTCGCATATTTTGAAACAACAGTCATTTAAATATTTTAGGTTAGTATGCCAAATTGTCCCAATTAATTTCAGCACATCGTTATATGCTAACAGTATCTATTACTAAAATACACTCTATTAATACCCAAATTATTTCGTCCGCCATTTGTGGTGGTAACACCACATGTAATAATGGGGCTTTTATGCAATATCTCGTGGGCCAATTAATCGATTCCTATCAAAACTACTGCAGAGCCTGAAAACGTACACGATTTAAGTGACTCGCATACTTTATTTTCGAAATGACTGCCCCCTAAATATTTCAGGTAAGTACAACCTGCTTACCAATACATAAGACTAATTACCACCGATGTCGATGCTCCTAATCCTACCTCTCTAATTCAGTAGGTTTCATTACAGCTTATGGTATAAGGGGATTCTGGATTTGAGTCCCGGGTAAGGCACGCACGTGTTTGTATTTGTCTCACTAGTATTGCATATGTTTTTGGTCCGATCTCTAATGATACCTGTCAACAAAACGTCATGGCCTACCTACAATGAACACTTTTAATAACTTCATCAAAATGTTTGCTTTAATGTAGAGGGAAGTGGGCTCATAAATTATATTGGTTTCTTTTTGATTTATATATCTAAACTGAAACCTGGTAAATGATATAAATGTAATTGATCAGAAAGTATTGTTGCGTCATATAAGCTACCGACGAAGAGTAAAATTTTACAGAAGTTAAAGGTGCGTAAATATATAATTATAATTATTAGTTTACAGTTTATAAAGAACACTGGGATGGTATGGTGGAATATAGACTGTGATTTTTTTAATAAACATGTTGGCCTGAGTAATTATATTTGTTTCGCACAACTGCTTGCAATATTTTGTATTCAATTAACTACAAAATCGTTTTATTTGACCTTCGTACGGCCAAAGAATATTGGCGTTATATCAAAATAACGTAGCACTTTATCGTTGATGATAGACCAAAATAAAATGGAAATAAACTATATGAAAAGATGAAACAAAACATGCTCGTATTTTTTATTCTCTATATTTTGTTATCTGAACTTATATTACTCATAATTTGAGGATGTTTTGTAATCAATTTACTTTGCATAACGTTGGAACGAACACGCATAATTCCATGCGATCGTGTACTATACCCTGAATACCACTAGATTAGTTTGTAAGACTGCGTACATAAAGAGACAACAACAGTAACTTGATGTATTAGATTTTCCTCTGAATACGGACGTACAAATACACGTGTAAGTTGTCAAATCTGCCAACTTGCGCCTATTAGAGGCCTTTTACTTCATCAATTTCATATGATTGGGCCTTGTCTTACACATTATTTAAGGCCATTTCTTGTTACCTAGCTAAACTAAAGGGTTAAATACCGAAAGCGAAGGACAGAGAGTGCAGCTATTAACATCATAATGTAGACTTCTACGGAAGCCACAAAGCCATAAATGATTTTAGCCTTTTTTTTTTGGGAGTTCACTTTCAAGCCTGACACAGTGTAGTTCTGCAATCGTTTTCTTTTGCTCACAGCACTTCGTGCGGTGTCAAACGGCTTGTCTAACCATCGCTACTCCAAGAGGGTGAAACATGTGCTTCTCTAAGTAGTGCGCGTGGAGGCATTGTTCCAACACTGGGATGTTATTTTGCCAATAGGGGTATTAAAACAAACACGGATTCCATTCTAGGTTAGAAGATCATCAATGGATTTAAGAGCTTTGGAATATGTTTACACTTCCTCTGTCCTAGTTTCAATGCAGCTAGGTAATACTCCAGTCAGTAAACATATTTTCTTCATATAAAATGGTGAGTCTGCTGAACAACCGAACGTAATAAAACACGTTCATCACTATTGACGATGTTTTAGACAATGTAGGGGGACATGAGCAGAAGATGAAAATCAGTCTTATTCTTCTCTAGTTAGCTGGTGTGCCTGATTAGACGGGAAGGGGAATTGGTGGGTGTGGGAGTGAAGCAATGACCGTCGCCTCGCGACGATGCCATAAGCCAACAGAATCTTGTGCTGGGCCACAAAACGTCCTGAAACTCGTAAGGAGCCTCTTATGGCTTCTTTCTTTATATTTCATTAATTATGTATATTAGTATGTTACCAACATCAATTTGCAACGTATGTATACTGTATAAGTGGTTTATTCACATTTTTTAAAATTAAACCTAAAAAAAAAAACACCCTATGCATGCCGTGTTTGCTTGTTTTCTAAATATGACATGTATCGCAACCGTTTTATACTTGCGTTAACATAAAAGTACCTTACTTTAGGATAAATTGAACTTTCTGTTAAATTTTATCTATAAATTATAATAATTCATTAATAATTAATATGAAAAAAACTGCGAGAAAATAACTGTGTGTTGGTAATGCTTAGTAAGAAATAGTTACTATGAAGATATTATATAACTGAGTGTGCACGAATGCGGTGCATTGTCCCTTGGGTGTAGTTCCCTAAATTAAGTTAAGCTTTGTTCGTAGAATGCGGAAGAATATCCTGGAAGCAGAACTTTAGCAGGGTTTCAGAAAAGTTGTAAGTGACCGTGAGTGGACTGTAAAAAGTTTAGTGGCGGAAGCGAAAGAGCACGAGCAGTTGCCGGAGTGTGTGTTGGCGGTGCTTGCCTACAGGGGAGTGGCGGTGGACGACCAAGGCTACATCATAGTGGCGGACTCGGGCAACAACCGCATCCAGATCTTCCACCCGGACGGCACGTTCCTGCGGGCGTTCGGCTGCTGGGGGTCGGGAGACGGCGAGTTCAAGGGCCTGGAGGGCATCGCGGTCATGCCCAACGGCAACATCCTGGTCTGCGACCGGGAAAACCACCGCATACAAGTGTTCTAGCGCGCCCGCGGTGAGTACACACACACCTACATCCCCGTCCACATCCCCCTACAATCCAAAATATTGTTCTGAAATTTGTCATACCACTGTACACGTGGATTAAGAAATCACGAGTTGTTCTTCACCACACCTCTTGTCAGTAGCCCTGGTTCAGGAACTCCAAACATTAGTTGGGTACGGGCCCGTGGTGGCTGAGCGGTTAGACTGCTCGCCTTACACCAAAGTGAACCCGGTTCTATCTCCGGCTGGGTAACTCCAGATTTTCGCCAGTGAGAATCATTCCGGATGATGCCACTGGTCGGCAGGTTTTCTCGGGGATCTCCCTTTTCTCCCTCTCCATTTCGGAGCTACTCCATTCTCACCTCGCTTCATCCTCATCGGTTCTTAATACCGCGCTGTTAAGAGCCGCCCAAATCTTTTCACTCACGCATTAGTTGGGTACGAATATTCCGAGACCCACCAAGCTTAAGACTGCTCACGAGAAGTCGGGAGGGAAGCACTCCGATGTATCTGGTTGTGCGGTGTGAGAACTGACACTTGAGTTAAGCAAGGTGGACTGGTCCTAAGTTCTACCCCAACACCATAAATGAAATAAGAACAACAATTAGTTTAATATCCAATACCATTTTGTGATAAAAATCATTAATTCGATAATATAATTAAATAAATTACAAAAAATCAGATCTTAAAAATTTTATTAATGGTAAACGGCATTAAAATCTTAAAATATCACAATTATTTGTCATGTAGCAATCCTATATTTTAAAGCTAGATGTGGTGTAAATTTTCCATTATATGCACATGTTAAAAACATCCATTACAGTTATCAAGTTAGCAACAAGCTAAGTTTTAGAGTGGTGTAGCATAAACTGTGTCACATTTTCGGGAGAACAGATTGAAGGTATTATGAGCCGCAATGGATCAGGGTCTAGTAATTTTAATGTAGTTTATTGTTTTTAAAATAAATATAGTATTTATATTGTTTATAATATAAATTTGCTACAAAATTTGTATTTCATGTTATACCAAAACAACTTATTATACAAAACAATGTATCATGTTTGGACCCGAAAATTGTTTCAAAAATCACTGAATATTTTTATAGGTATATCAGCTTTTGATATAAGCTAGCCGAATAACTCGAAAATGGAAGAAGGGGACATATTTGCTAATGCGATACCATCAGGATTGTCGGTTGGTTTAGTGCCGTTAAAAATGTTACCGTGACAAAAAAAACGTTTAAATATTTTTATGCTGACGAGCGGACATTGTGCTTCGCAGTGGTAAACCACTGAGAACAAATTTGGGAGGACATGTGTTCGATTCCCAGTCCAGTTATCCTGATTTCGGGGTTCCATCGCTTTCCCGAAGTCACTCCAGGTGAATGCTGGGATGGTTCGTTACCACAAGACATGATCATTTTCTTCCCCTTCCCTGCTTCTCTGAGCCACTTGCCCCATCTCTAATGACCTCGCTGTCAACGAGACATTACACTTTCTGTTCCACATAAAATGACAGGCAAGACCAGAACAAAGAGTGCTGTGAGCATTTCTGTCAACGTTAACAAGGTTTTTATGTCACTAATAATCTACATATGTGGCTACTGTCACTATGTGAACAAAGAGTTGGTTCCTCATTCTCAGAGCTCACGCATGTTTTCGCCAACCTCTGCAAGTGAATCATCTCATCACATTTGAATGTCCTGCTTCTTTCTTTGTCTCCGTCGTCGAGTGTTCTTTCGTAACCCACGTGTAATCATGTGCAGTTTTCTAGGCCTGATAAATAATATCCGTATATTCATAAAGTTATTAATATGTTACTATGGGGCCAATTTTTTACTTCGCAGAGTAGGAGTAGGAATACTATATTTAGTGCCTACAAATTTTGATGTCAAACTTTCAAAAATACTTTAAGACATACAACCACTGAATATCTCCTGCAAACATCATTCTATGTTCGTATTAAAATAAGGTACGGACAAGGGCATTTCTTTAAAGGATGATTCAAATGTTTTACACTTGAAATGGCTACACTGTCAAACTAGGGAAGTGGTAGTTTTAATATACATATAATGCTGATGGAAAATAAAAATAATTGTCTGTAATTTATTGCTGAATGCTTGCTTTGTGCGTCAACTTCTCTTTTTGTTAGGAAAATAACACCATGAAATTAAACTTTTACAATTATATTGAAAACTGGGGGATTTATAACAAATTTACAGGAGATCTTCTGATAGTGACATTAATTACACAAGGTGTCTTTTCAAGTGACAAGTAATATCTTGTCTTATTCATGTATCAACGCGTTTTATTTTGCAGATGGAAAGTTATAACACATTTCCAAGGTGTCGCTGAATTTATTTCACTCATATTGGTATCAGTTGAGTAGTATGAAAGTGTTGCTTCGCGCGCAGGTTTTATGATATGTGGCCTGAAGAATTTCGCCCAGGTGTACTTAAACGATCTCTCATTCCAGACGGGCAGAGGTAATGTTGGATATTCGTAACCTTGAAACTATCCTTGGTCGTGAACATTAGGGTTTCTGGATTTTAAAAAAGGCTAAGGTAAATTACGAATACTGAGAATTAGAATAAAGTAATAATAACAGATATTAAAACTAAAATCTGAAAAGAGTAGTAGTTTCTGCCCCTAGAACACGCCCAGAAATTTTTTCTTGCTGCTTACAATTATTTAGAGCAATTTACTTTTTATCAATTTTATAGAACTTTGCGAGAAACTTGTATCTGCTCATAGTGGCTGGTATAATATTTATGTAGCTAATTAGCAGATAAGCGAATACATTTAAAATCAAATTGTGAAAAGATCGCTTCCCTGACTGCATGCAATCTACCCTTACATTGAGGGATATAAAGAAATGTTGGCAATGATTCATATTTAGTAGTTCCATTTCTTAACGTCTTACTGAAAGTATTAGGTTTTATATATTGATAAATTACGTCTGCCTATTCGTTTATGTAGATTAAAGTAAAATGTGTTACAATACTGAGATATTTATGTGTGTTATAGTTTCATATTGTCGCACATGGCAACGTTAGTATTTACACATTGACACCGAAGGAAACACTATGGACCAAAATAAGAGTGTAAAAATGGATTTTAAAAGTATGTACCCAGATAGCATGGAAGCTTGTGGCAAGCTATCCATTTAACTTCAATTTGCCTTGTCGAGCAACCTTGTCATACTACACGTGATTCAAGCATGATTGAAGCCAAATTTTTCATGACTGTCACACACATGCTAAGGACAATCTTTTAAATAAATGGTTACCAAGGCAAGCTTGAAAATATTTTTACAAATTAAGCTTGCAACAAGTTTGATGCATGGAGACTAGTTGGCTTGATTCAAGCTTTCTGGTTTGTACAGCAGGCTTGTAAAGCAAAGTATGATTCAAGATTGTATCAAGTTTGTGATTGGAATATTTTATGGCAAGCGGCGGTGATGGCGGTGTTCTGGCGCAGGGTGGTGGGCAGCAAGAGCAGCGTGACGTCATCTGGAAGTCCAAGGAACAGGATGTCGCTGTCGTTTCAACTGGAGATGATCAAACACCGGCCCCGACTGGACCACTTCCTGCAGAACAGCAGCTACTGACCATCGTCGCGCAATACGCAGGACATATCCAGTGACCGCGGCAACTGTGCTCTGCACGCCAGTCAACATACTCTCCTCCCAGGGCGTCAACGTCCGCCACTCATCTTCAAGTACCTTGTATTACAACACGTGTAGGGAACTAACTGTACTCATCTTCAAGAAATGCTTTATAAAAAAATTATTTCGTATGTTTATATTGTTCGTTTATGAAATTTTAACGAACCTTGTCTCCTACTTGATCTCCCAAGCCGTTTCTTCATTTTATAGTTTTGCGTTTTCCTTTCGCATAAATTTTAAATTCCTATTCCTTCTTCTTGAAGCATTTTTCTTTCTAATGTTAAGAAAACTTAGTTCCTGTTATTTTAATTTAATTTAATTATTTCGTGTTGATTGGAATTTAAAAGTAATTTTTAAAGATTCTCGATCATAAAACAATTCTATTGCTTATGCTCTAACATAGTTAAGTTACATTTACTGTAAAAAGGATACTTACTTTTATATTAAAATCTAAGTTTATTTTGTAACTTAAAGTCATCTAGTCATTTGATTAAAACTAAGAGTTCCTGAGCTATGAAGATGTTCTTTAAAAATTGCTGTTTTTTGTTGTTTTTTAAAAAGTTATTGCAATGTAGTTGAAATACATATGAATCAGAGTGTGTTTTTTGAATTCCTGCCTTTAAGAGTGAATTCTCATTTTCGTTTCACAATTTACGGATTTCATATTGTAAAAAAAATTGTGATAAACTAATTAATAATGTTAGTGCAACGGTTTAAAATGTTACTAATATCATTATTTGTTTGTAAATAATAATAAATTTGAAAAATAAATTATGTAAACAGAGAGTACACATTTTATAAATGTGTTTTTATATTAAACTGTCGAAAGTCGGTAAGTTATTTTGCTTACATAGGTATATGTGAATGCATCGTTTTTGTGTCGCCTTCTTATAAACAGCAATTTGTACTAGTGGTTTCTTAATACATCTCTCTTTTACAGTCACATTATTATTTTCAAGACGCTTGTGTGAATTCCCATGGTCATGTATTACCCCAATAAATTTGTTGTTATTATTTTTTCTGACGCTTGTGTGGATTAATATGCAAAATATTACCCAAATAAATTTGTTATTGTCTGACCTTGTGATGTACATTGAATTGAGAATTATCTGCATCAATTCATTTATAAACACCTGTTAATTAAATATCAATGTTCACATAGATATTGTAGAATGCAAAAATTTAACGATTTTAAAAGTTAATGTTAATTTAAATTAAAAACTTCAAATATGAATAGTTTCTTTATTCACAATGAATGCTAATTAAATATTGTTCGTTTGGGGCACTCTGTGTTACTCTTCGTTATTATGAAATAAATTATATTAAATACTATATGTATTTCGACGTAACAATATTTAGCAGTCAAAAGATGTGGACAAAACTACGAAAAAGTTGTCACAGGAACGTGAAGCAAATCAGGCTAGAAGGTCTATTCTCAAGGCCCCAAATATTAATTGAATCAGCATGTTGACTTTAAACAACCCGAAGTTTAATTTCGCGTCCATTTAGCCACCTATTTTGTGAACACATTGGCGTCACGCAACCATAATACACAGGCTGAGTGTTAAGCGTTACTGACTACCATATGGAGATGCAGAGAAGCACATAAACTAAATTTTGTACAATGAGGTAACTGGCAACATTCGACACTGGTTCTTTTCCGAGCACAGTATCGACCAAAAGTGTCCATCTGCTACATACTCACATCGTGGACATTGTGGCTTAAGAGTTCGGCACTCCTCCGAGCACTTAATTGATTATGGACCACCTGGGAATTCTGCGGGTGTGTCAAGTCCCACGGCACTGCACAGAACATAAAATGGCCTTTCCACTGCGAGTACTCGGTGAGCACATTATATATGACTTCACAGTTGAAGTGTGTCAAACAACGGGCTTTGGAGAACTTTTCTATGGTGTTTCTCAGGCATGTCCAGAGCAATAATTCTTGAGGTGATCCTTCTCACCTTTGAGCTTGGAGATCAAAGAGGCCCACCCAGCAACCGATGTTTGGAGAAGAAAGGGCACACAAATGAGACCACTACTAATGCAGTTAGGTTGTTTACAAGAAAGGCTGGGCATTCCTGCAATGGTACTTTGAACAGTGGTATGCCACAAAGTCACTCCTCTTTCACGAATGCGAGCAGACTTTTTCGGGCAAGTAGGTCGTGCATATTATGACGTGTAGTGGAAAAGGCCAAACCATAAGAAAATGAACGTTGTCTCGGAGTACCAAAGAGCAGCACGTGATGTCACAATGCTCGCACAAAGACATACTAGTAGAAAATTCACTTAAATAAGGCGGAATGTCTTGATTTCAAAGGTCTTCAGACGACTTTGTTAACAGCAAGGTGAGTCATAGCTGGGCTGGGTTGGAACCACGTCGCTGGTACGGCCATCAATGCTTGTTGTTCTGAACGTGAGTAATGCAGTGGGAGGCAAACAGTCTGATGTTGCAATCATGGTGTTAGGCCCGAGTATGCGGTTATCGACCCTCACCTGGAATTTAGAAAATTCACAGAATAAAGCTACATACTAGCATTTTGAATTGGGTATATTACCCTTGATTTTTCTCAGCACATGCTCCAAGTCAACTAAGTCTACTCGTTTAGCTTCAAATTGCAAGCCTCGCGATATACAACCGTGCAAGCCTCCCTCACTCATTATATAGAACCCAAGAAAATTTACAGATTTACAGTCGTCAATCCACGTCGACTTGTAACTCTAAAGCCAAATTATTATATAATATCTGATCAAAAGCATTCGGTCACCCCATGAGTGTTGGCCGACAGGGACCGTCGAGCATCGAAGATAAAGGGAGAGAGCCTGTCGCTGGAGTGCACTATATGAAGCCAGTTGTACAATTGTGGGGTGCCATTAGCGCAGCTGATAGAATTATCTAATGAGAGTCAACTAACTGTGTTAGGCCAATTTCTTACCGTACACTGGCACTGATTTTTCTGGCTAAACAAATACATTTAAGGAATTGTAACTCTCTGGACTAATTCGAACAGAACTCAAGCTATGCTAATGTACATATATCACTGTCCTCAACTGCTTAGCATTTAAATTATTAATTACCTGAACACGAATTTATTTCTTCATTCAAATGCCCTTAATATTCATTCCTCACTGCTTTTGGAATATCGCCTGTTAGTTTTCCTCAGTGCTATTGGATCATTCTCACTCGAATTAGAATTCCTTACTGCTATTTAAATATAGCCTGTCACTATTGGAATTTCGCTGCGTAAGTTCCGAAAACTAAAAATAACATACAACGAATGAATTTCTTCCTAGCACAACGTACACCTCTCTTATCTAATTTCCAGAATTAACTGTCGTAATTTTTTTATTTGATCTTTGTTTGTAACACTCCCAAGTAGTATATCTTTTCTTGAGATATCACATACTTCTCCACCTCCTTAGTTAATGTAAGAAATACGATTGTTCCATCATTGTATGTTAGCAACTTCCTGAGTTCTTTACCGCAAATTCTATCTTAACCATCAAAATACTTCCTTTTATAACGTGCTTTATGGAAGCCTTATTCTGAATCACTTGTGCACCAAACTGTGTGAAAAGAGATTATATATATTAATAAAACCAATGTCAATGCCACGTTTTTATTTTTATAATATTACGGAAATCTTCGAGGTAGTCGTTTAGATCTATTTCAAAATTATTTGTACCTTATTAGTTCATTTTAAAATGCTCTTGGTTTCAAAACACACATTTTTAGCTTACTTTCCGATGGAAAGATAGGCTTACACAATCACCCGAATGTCTGTCTGGAACTTATGATCCCCCTAAAAACTTTTAAACCAACAGCCGAATTTAACCAAACTAGGTCCGCATATAGTATTTTGGAAGGGTATCAGACCTTTATAGTTTTTTATTATGTCGGGTAAGTATCTTCAAAACGGCGGTAATTTTTTTAATGTAGGGCACTATGTCATATCTAATGAGCCATTTATACTATTAAAATTAACGTTGGCACGCTGATAGTGTATGATATAGGCATTTAATTTTGAAAGAGATTATGTAATTGGTTCCGCGAATTTGTAAGATAGTACATAATGAAAAATTAAGCCTTCTCCATTATATTTGTGAACATTGTTAACGATTTAAACCAAAATAGGTATTTGAAAGTGCATGATGTAAACAATGAATTCAGAAACGGATAATATTTTGGTGCGCCATTTTGGGATAGAGTGTAACATTAAAATTAAAGCTTTTACATCATATCTCGGTAACAACACAACCAACTTCTGCCAAATTTGGCATATAAATTAAACTATTCGTTGACGTGTTCATGTTGCAATTTAAAAGGATAAGGAAATTATACTCAGAATTACGGAAATTATAATAGCTTAGGTTCATTTGCAGTATCTACCTCACAGTTTGAGAAATTCTGACCAAACTTGTTATGCTGAAAGTATNTTAAAATTAACGTTGGCACGCTGATAGTGTATGATATAGGCATTTAATTTTGAAAGAGATTATGTAATTGGTTCCGTGAATTTGTAAGATAGTACATAATGAAAAATTAAGCCTTCTCCATTATATTTGTGAACATTGTTAACGATTTAAACCAAAATAGGTATTTGAAAGTGCATGATGTAAACAATGAATTCAGAAACGGATAATATTTTGGTGCGCCATTTTGGGATAGAGTGCAACATTAAAATTAAAGCTTTTACATCATATCTCGGTAACAACACAACCAACTTCTGCCAAATTTGGCATATAAATTAAACTATTCGTTGACGTGTTCATGTTGCAATTTAAAAGGATAAGGAAATTATACTCAGAATTACGGAAATTAAAATAGCTTAGGTTCATTTGCAGTATCTACCTCACAGTTTGAGAAATTCTGACCAAACTTGTTATGCTGAAAGTATNTAATAGCTTAGGTTCATTTGCAGTATCTACCTCACAGTTTGAGAAATTCTGACCAAACTTGTTATGCTGAAAGTATCTTTTATAAACATCAAATGTGTCAATACATGTCCTCGTTTGCCCGCTATTTCGTAAGAACGAGCCACATGAAAATTAAGGTTTAATGTCATATCTCTGGAAACAATCAAAAAATTCCTACCAAATTTTGCACTCTAGTAATACTACAGTAGGTCATGTAAATTGACATGTTTTAGTGTGTAATAATTTGATTTTCGAAATTTCGGCCATATAAACATTTTCGAGTATTCTACTATAGCTG
The DNA here is from genome assembly GCA_002778355.1 of Clitarchus hookeri. Lineage (NCBI taxonomy): Eukaryota > Metazoa > Arthropoda > Insecta > Phasmatodea > Phasmatidae > Clitarchus > Clitarchus hookeri. The sequence goes on along the minus strand of NQII01000580.1, from coordinate 29,181 downwards.
TAAAACCATGAAACACATTTCAGCTTTGTATGACGGCATTATCTAATACACCTATAAAATGTGTCTACATGTCTACACAGAGCGTATTAAAAACCCCCATTTTGTATTTGTTTCTATTACAGCCATCAAATTTGTCTGCATATAACATCTTTTGTCCGCCTTTTTGTTAGATAGCACCGCATTAAAGAAAATTTTTTATATCATATCACTGGTATTAATAAACCGATTCTCATTAAATTTTGCACGTTAATAGTGCTACAGTAGAACATGCCAGACATTTATTTTGAAAACAGTATCCAAATAAAAAAATCAGATAATTACGTAATCTGTGAAACAATTTTACTAGTTTCATCGAATCATTTTTCTGCTGATAACATCTATTGTATATATATTGTGTGTGTAATTTTTAAAGCCATTTCGTATGACAGCACAATATAAGAAAATAAAGCTTTTATGCCATATCTCGAAAACCAGTAAATTTCTTTATTCCATTTTGCACACAAGTACAGCTATGGTAGATCATGTACATTATTTAAGTATCTCAGACACTTATTTTCTAAATGACAGACATTGACATATTTTAACTTACAATACTCTACCTACCAAAACGAATTAACTGATTACAACCGAAATTGATTATCGGAATCCTACCCATATAGTGTACACTGGAGAGTCAAAACAACTGGTATAGGCGTGCGTATGTAAATAACAGACGTATGGAACCAATCATAGTAACGTCATGCGGTCGGCAGCGCCTATATAAGACAACAAACGCGTGGAAAAGTTGCTAGATCGATTACTGCTGCTACAATGGCAGGTTATCAAGATTTAAATGAGTTTGAACGTGTTGTTTTAGTCAGCGCAAGAGAGATGGAACATGGCATCTCCGAGGTAGCGATAAAATTTTGATTTTCGCGTACGGCCATTTCACGAGTGCACCGTGAATATCGGGAATCCGGCAAAATATCAAATCTTCGACATCGCTTTGGCCGGAAAAAGATCGTGAACGAACGGGACAAACGACGACTGACGAGACGTGCAACCATTTCTAAAACAAGCGCAGATTTCAACGCTGGGGCATCAACAAGTGCCAGCGTGTGAACTATTCAACGGACCATCATTGATATGGGCTTTCGGAGCCGAAGGNGGGGCATCAACAAGTGCCAGCGTGTGAACTATTCAACGGACCATCATTGATATGGGCTTTCGGAGCCGAAGGCCCAATCGTTTACCGTTGTTGACTGCACGACACAAAGCTTTACGCCTCGCCTGGGCCCCACCAACGCCAGCATTGAACTGTTTTTGACTGGAAACACGTTGCCTGGTCTGACGAGTCTCGTTTCCAATTGTATCGGACGGATGGACGTGTACGGGTATGGAGACATCTTCATGAATCCATGGACCCACATGTCAACAGGGGACTGTTCAAGCTGGTGGAGGCTCTGTTACGATATGGGGCGTGTGCAGTAGGCGTGAAATGGGACCCCTGATACTTCTAGATACGACTCTGACCGGTGACAGATACGTAAGCATCCTGTCCGATCACCTGCACCCATTCATGTCCATTGTGCATTCCTACGGACGTGGACAATTCCAGCAGGAAAATGCGACACCCCACACGTCGAGAGTCTTCTAACTTTAGACACTTCCATTGGCCACCTAAATCACCAGACATGAACATTATTGAGCATATCTGGGATGCCTTGCAACTTGCTGTTCAGAAGATATCTCCACCGCCTCGCACTCCTATGGATTTGTGGACTGCCCTGCAGGATTCATGGTGTGAATTGCCTCNCTGGTCTGACGAGTCTCGTTTCCAATTGTATCGGGTGGATGAACGTGTATGGGTATGGAGACATCCTCATGAATCCATGGACCCTACATGTCAACAGGGGACTGTTCAAGCTGGTGGATGCTCTGTAATGGTATGGGGCGTGTGCAGTTGGCGTGAAATGGGACCCCAGATACTTCTAGATACGACTCTGACAGGTGACAGATACGTAAGCATCCTGTCCGATCACCTGCACCCATTCATGTCCATTGTGCATTCCTACGGACGTGGACAATTCCAGCAGGAAAATGCGACCCCCCACACGTCGAGAGTCTTCTAACTTTAGACACTTCCATTGGCCACCTAAATCACCAGACATGAACATTATTGAGCATATCTGGGATGCCTTGCAACTTGCTGTTCAGAAGATATCTCCACCGCCTCGCACTCCTATGGATTTGTGGACTGCCCTGCAGGATTCATGGTGTGAATTGCCTCCTGCATACCTTCAGACATTAGTCGAGTCCATGCTATGTCGTCTTGCGCTACATATGCGTCCTCGCAGGCACCCTACACGATATTAGGCAGGTGTATCAGTTTTTTGGCTCTTCAGTGTAGTTGATTGCACGCCGGCTGAAGGTACGCGTATTTCTTGGTTCGAATCCAAATTTAAGGAGTGTGTATTTGTACTGGTCCCACTAGTGTTATACTACATATATATAGTTGCATTTATAATTACATTTTCTCCTAAATGAGATGATAAAACCTACCTATCAGGCAATATTTTTATAAATTACTCAACATTGCTTGCATTTATGCCGTGGGAAGTAAGCTCGTTACTTATGTCGGCAACTTCATGTTATAATATATAATTTACACATATACTTGCACCTCTTCCACCCAAAAAATTAACTGTCCCGTATTCTAATGTTTAACTGAATAACTTATTTTTAAAAAACTGGTGCGTCATTAATATCTGCATTGCATATTGATTTTTCTGAACCGAAGTTAATATGCTAATATTTTTTACTGTATGCACTAAGTATACTATATGTTACTGAGAGTTGTCACTTAACATTTAAACTCAAATGCCGTACCTGGGAATTAATAACTAGCTTCCAGCACATTTCCTTTGTAAATTATATTGTTGCATGTTTACGATGTGATTATCTTATTTTCGAAGCGGCAGGGTTATTCGTTTAGCCTTGTATACCTCCGCTGTGGAACCATGAAACTAATTCTTGTGCTGAAGTACTTACTGTGTTCACTGCATTCGCATAGTAATAATTTTAATTGTCCGCCAATGTGTAGGGTACTAAAAGATTTGTTATAGTCTTTACGCAATACCTCAGGAACCACTGGACAGGTCACTATCAAATGCGATGAAAAATTAACTCCGATTAGAGCTGTTTGAAAACACATGAACATACGGTCTTACTCTTTCAGCAACTCGTTAAAATAACTAAATAGTAAATTTAGGGGAAAGTTCGGTAATTAGTTACATAGGTAATTTTTTTGCCGTGTCCCTTATTACTGTACGATAGCTTTGATAACACTCTGTGATGGTCTATCCTAGTAATTAGTTGGTTGCAACAGCGAGAAAAATTATTGTGTTAAGCCTCGTTTACATTAAAAAAGTTTCTGGTTGCAGCGTCTGTAAATAATCGGCTGTGGTTCCAATACAGAGCGGATGGGGGAGCGCAGCCGGCCGCTGTACGACTATGGGTACATTCATGCTATAGTCCATTCACGGTTACTTCAAACTTCTCTGAAGCTCTGAAAGTTCTAATTTCAGGCTATTCCTCCACCTCATGCCAACAAAGCGACAGCGAGTCGTATTTGTGTTAACTCAGTTTAATAGTAATTGAATGACAACTATGTCTTGCTGGGCATTACCAACGCAAACTTATTTTCCCTCTGTTTTCAGTCATATTAATTATATGTGAAAGAAACAGGAACTGGGAAGGAATCGGCTGTGGACCTGTAGTAAAGAACCATTCCAGGTATTCGCCTGGAGTGATTTCGGCAAATCATGGCAAACCAAAATCAGGACAGTTGGAGCGGAATTCGAACCAAGGACCTCCCGAATGAGAGTCCACATATTTTCCACTGCACCACCTCGCTCGCAGTTAAATATTTAAATTTAATAACGTGCAGGGTGTTCGACATTGTTTAAAGATCGTCTAAAACCAGCCGCTCACTCGCCACGTCAGGACGGCTGTAACAATCTTTCGCCTTTAAGTGGAATCTGCCTCGGCGCGTGGCTCGAATGGAGCACGATATTACTTCGAAGAGAAAAACAAACTTGCGTCTCTCGGTGTGCGGCTCGCGAAAGGACGGAGGGCCGGCCGTGAATAAACCAGCGGACGAAGAGGCTGAGGAAGGGACGTACTGGGAGGGCAACGCGAGGCTTCTTCTCCGGCGAGCACGGACTCGGGGTCTCTCTTCACGAGCTTGCTTGCTCTCTCATTTACCATCCGCGATCTTCACGCGCACCTGAGCCTCCGTGTAAATGCGGCCGCCCTTATGGCCGATACTGAGGGAGAGAGAAAGCCGTAGTGGGAACACGACCTGGAAACTCCAATCTCCAAAATGGCACCTAAATAGCGGGGCTCGCCGGTGGTCTAGTGGTTGCCACACTCGCCCTTTAGCCTGGTAAAGGCAGATGTAGGCTGTCTTTCAATGCAGCATTGAAACCGACTGTACAATACGCACAACTCACTAATAAAGTGGAACACACCTACACCCTTCCAAAATTGCTAGGATAGTACGATTTATGTTGCGTATGAAAGAAAAATGCACATATTTGGTAACACTGTAAAATATTTTGCTATAATGTTCCTATTAAAATTTTTGAAGTTTCAATGTACAATAGTATATTTTCAGTTCAAATATAAATGTTTTGCCATTCTCGATGCTCTAGAAAGCATAATTTCGTCGATTAGGAAAATTATAATAATTTCTGTGGTTATAAATAAGAAAATATTAGCAATAATGGCCAAAAGTATTTTTAATTATTAATTTTATGTACGTTAAATGATAAATTTCATGGCTGAAAAGTATGTGCCAAAATAGATCATTAAAACATTTATAAAAATTATTATTAATTTTATTACTTACAAAAGTAGTAAGTTATTATGCTAGTCCTGGTAGAAGAAAGATTTTTTTTTTTTGCAAAATGTTTTCTTGGAAACATCGAGATTGTTAAATTATCTTACAAATAGGCGTAGTTATGGAGGAAAGAAATATTATTCGACACGTTAAGAAATTTTGGAATGAAACGGCAACGTGGGTAGGTAGCAGAGTCACCTTCTTAATTTACCGAAAGTTACATGTTGAGTTCATGAAGCATATCAGCGTCACGTATCATCTTTTTTTATTTGGTACCGCTCCTACGCACAAGGCATGTAGAGGCATACAGTAGTAGTGTAAAAATCGGGAATCGAATCTTCTGTATTCTAAATAAGAGTACAGGTATACGGGGATATGGAGCTGTTCAGCAAGTATGCCGAATGCTCATGCTCTCATAACTTGGACGTCGGCAACGTTTTGTACACGATAGGCGTCTTGGGTGTTCGAGAGCTAAAGACTGTTTCCTCAATGGCCATATTGGCTTTATAAGTATAACAAGTGAGAAATATAAAATAATATATAATTGTCCTATTAAAACAGAACCATTTTAGTTTCAGGCATTTACTAATTGCAAAAGAAACTCGATGCAGACCGTTTGGTGACTATGTTTATTCAATTAAATAAAGTGTTAATTGTATTTAAAAAAACTTAATATAGTCAGAAAAAATAGTTTAACTGTTCTTAAAACAATTTAAAGAGTTAACACCATATTTTTATTTAAAAAACATGTTCGATCAAAAAATAAAATTTTTTGTTATTAATTGAACATTATTAAGTAGACTGTTGTGAAAATTCACTAATATATCTAAATTTTATTACTGTGTCAATTGCAGTGTATTATGAAATCGATTAATTTATATGTTCAATCAAATTTACCTAAATTAAATATGTTTTGGTTCTAATTACTAATACAAATTTTTAATGAATTACCACACAACAAAATTATAATCGATTCACAATAATGATTACATTTTTAAATCATTATTACTTCTTTGTATACTTTGATTGACAAGAAAAATTTAAAGACCAGAAGGAATATTCTAAATTGAGTATGATTTAGTAAACGTGGTCTTTCAATTTTTTTTGTTTAAATTATGAACTCAGATTCTTACACCGTAAAATACTTTGACGTGTAATAATCTGTTATGTGCAGAATGGCAACCAGAGTAATGAGTAGTTCCACCCCTATGATAACGAGAGTTTTATAAGTCGTGTGTGGAGCGTTAGAGAATTATTTTATATAGTGAGGGCAAGTCACCGAACTATATTCGTCATAGAAATATTATACAGCATAATCAGCTGCTTAGAGAGTTTCATAGGGGCAACATTGTGGTTCTGCGTTAGACCGAGTTAACGTATCGTGCAATTGCCGAGGATATAGGAAATTCCAATATCACGATATCCCACTGATGGAACCAGTGTATACGTTAAATTACCCACACATGTTTTGAAGGTCTCGGTCGGCCAAGGCAGACCACACGCTTTACTGTACGCCATGCATTACGTAAACCCATGACGTAGTTGTCTTCCATCCGGACACGTTTAGTAGACAATCTACAACACACTGTGTCATCCAGCAAGCATGTCTAGGAAACTGGCAACAGCTGACTACAGGTTCACCATCCCAAGCGCAAGCTGCTGTTAACACCAAAGCAGAGACGGAAGATCTGAGAGGTGCATGGCGTCATTACGAAAAGCGTTGCATTATGCTCAACGATTAATCTTCGTTCTGCACTACCGTGCATGCCCTAGTATGGTGATGCCGAGGAGAAAAGACATATTCTACAAATGTGGAGAGACACACCAGCATTACACCTGGCATCATGATGTGGCGAGCCAAGACTATTAATTCATGTCGCCTAACTAAACACTACCAACATATCTATTATCTGTGTCTGTTTTCATTCTTATTAATTATGTATATAATCTTACCATTTATAACTAAATTTAACCAAAATCAAAATACTTTCATGTCAACAAAATTATTAAGCGCTCTAAATACCTGACATAATTAAGAAAACTATTATACTTTTCAAATATTTGATTCAAAAAGTATCACAATACCTCTAAAATACTACAGGATGTTCGCAAATATGCGGGAGGTAACCGGGGAGTGGATAGTACACCACAAAACAACACAAAATGTCCCTATGAACATGTGTCCTAAAGTCGATAGTGATAGGGAACATTCTGTATAACGTAAATTTTCTTAATCGCATATATCATATTACTTAAACTGAGACATCGAGCGATTTTCGTTGCCTTATACAGCTTCATAGCCAAGATGTCACACTACCAACAGCAAATAACCAGCTACTATAACGTAATACATTTCTTCCGTCAGCACTCCTAGCGACTAGTGCTAAAAAAAAGGCCTATTTGATACGACGAAGAGGTCATAGTCACAGGACATTAAGTCCTTCAATTAACATTTCTTAAAAGGCTGGTAAAATATCATTTTGACCAAATTTTATATTATTTAGCTTTCATAGGATTTGAAAAAAATTTTATGATCCTATTTGTAATGAAAAGAATTCAATGTAACTCTAACCGATACGGTTATGCAATTCGCTTAAATTTATATATATTAATACATTTAAATATGCACACATAATATGAATTTATCTTGGCAGATTAAACTAGTAAAGGAAAGTACCAGATGGATAATCTTCAATCGTCACTCCAGTATGCCGGGCCAGAATCTACTGCATTGCAATTTCACATGGAAAAATTGCGCGTGAGACATAAATGCTAGAAAAATAATTATTCCAGCATTTTTGTAGGAAACAAAATTTTAATTTATTATATTATTAAATGAATTACAATATTATTGTTTACTAAATACATTAATTATATAATTAAGGAACTAACGCAGAACAAGTCAAACAGAAGTTGCACACGAGGAAAACAAACGCCAAGGCGAGACCTGAGTCTTTGAAAGTAATTTTTATACCATGTGTCTTAAAAATGTTTCTTTCCGAATTTCATCCACTTAATTTCAATGCTTAATGGTAGGAAAATATGATTCAAACACATGATAAAAGTAGAAAGAGTAATCGTTTGTTTGGTGCCACAACAGGAGCACAGGACCAAGGAGAGTGACAAGATACAAATCTTGAGGCTCAAACTGGAACAATGTTGAAAGAAGCAACATTAATAAGAAGTTATAACTCGTAGAAGTGGTAGCCCCGAATAATCGTTAAAAAACCCGGCTGATGTGAAGTTGGACTGACACTGGTGGAAACACTTGTGCGTACTGTGGCCAGCCACATCCCGAGTCGAGCCGAAGCGAAGTGATCTTCCAACTCTTGTGTTTTAATTTAAATACATTGACACAAAAGGAATATTATTTTCTGTATGACAAATTAGTAATATTACAACCATAAAACGTAATGCTATAAATACATTTTTAATACCAATTTTAGTTATATGTATCCGTACATCGTATTGAATAATGTCTAATTCAACAGAAAGACTGTGTTTATACATTTGGAAGAGGAATTTTAATCACCTGAAACTACAGAGCCTAATTCAGCCAAACGACGTTAAAACAAAGAGCCGTGAAAAGTGACACACTATCATGTTATTTAGGTTTCGGAGGGTTTAAGTTCTGCATATTATATTAAACATTCAATCAGCGTAAAAAAAATACAGGAACGCATAAAATCGTGGTTTGGTGTATTATACTCATGTGTCTACTATATTGAATGTTTGTGCCATGAATACAGGAGAAACACTGCTAATGGAAGGGGTGATGTTATTACAGTACGACAAGCGAGAGTACGTAATGAACACGTATCGCGCACAGAACCGTAATTACCATATTTGATTAGTGTGCCTTAGTATGTAGTTCGTCATCACATTCCAATAGGTTTGTCTGCAATCAGTGAGAGTAGTATTCTACATGAGATCGCCATATACTTGCAGATGTTGATTAAGAAAGTACATGTGAACATACACGCGCGGGTAGGTGCAGCGTTCATTTGGCCAAGAGAACCAAACTCCGCCCTGTATTTCTAGAGATCAATTAATTACCTGCTTGGCTTCGTTTTCCGGCAATCTGGGGAGTCCCCCCTCCCTCCTCTACTGGCCTCCTTAACCATTTCCACTGCTGAAACTCTCCAAGAAAATTAATCTCCGCCCTCTTGTGCCCTTGCTCCCGACAACTGCTCTATGATAAATTGTATGTGTATATACTTTCCATTTTCCCTTTTACTTTCTTCGCTGGACATCAAACTGACAAGTAATATTTTATTTTTTATCCGTTTTTCTCTCTAGTGTGGGAGATTAATTGCGCACACTTTAATTCCTTTTAGAACCGTCACAAAAGGAATTCGGGTGCTTGGCTACACGTTAAAATTTCTGACAATGATTCATAAGGCGTGGAATGTAAAAGAACTTTGACGATGATTTCTCTTATCTTTTCTACGCGTCAAAATTAACTGGCTCATCCAAGGTACATCAACAACTGTAGACAACTGTTGCATTAATCTTATCGCCAATATTGAATTTCGTAAATTTCAGAATGTCACAAAGTAATAAGCCAAGGGAATTAATTTTTATTGCGTGAAATAATTCCTGTCTTTAATTACGTCATGAACACAAACACCGTACTTGAACTGTGAATGCAAATTTTAAGATACTTAGTGTAAAATAATACTTGAAAGTGGCACATTTATTAACATAACACCATTTGATTCAATTGGATAGCGACACCTACCAATTAATCCTAAGGCTTTGCGATATATGATATTAGTCAGGTCGTGGTTTCAATACAGCTCTGCGATGCGTATTTCAAATTAATGCCTTATGATGTGGCAATAACTTTGATTCAAATTATAAATAATAACTTGCGGAAATTTTTCCCACTCCTTCATATGTTTACTAACACTGGAAATTCTGTCAAGATATGAGGAAATATTTCACAAAACTGTCCGTAAATACTCATTATGTTCTCATTTTTGAAAAATGTTAAGTTTTCCTTATGATAATACATTTGAGGGAAATGCCTTTGTTTATTTTTTTGTTACAATACTCACTAACACGCGAGTTCATAAAACAAGAGTGGACAACCGACATTAATTTAAAAAGAGAATTGTTATGTGTTCCTTAAACTATTAAACACAGAGGGTTAGCTTGGTGGTTCCAGGCAATAACCTCAGTAACTTTACCGTATTTACAATGCAGTGACCTTACATTTAGACCTTCCTTTATGCACAGTTATTGAATATAAATTAGTTAGTTAGATTAAATGTGTGGTGTATTTACAAAGACATTGTTTACTTTTTTAACCAAATCTTTTTGAAGCGAATACAGATTATTTTATACAGTTCATAACTAACACCTAAACGTTAATAATAAATAAAGTTAATGCATCACTTCGTTTACTCTCTCAGTCACATATTACCCAAGTAAATGTATCAAACTGATTCAGAAAGTTACGGCGCTGGTCTTTGAAACCTTGGCTGGGAAAAAGGAAATTTTGCGAAAATCGTGCAGACTGTACTAAATACGTAAACAAAATTCAAGAAAATATTTATTACCCACGAAAATTAAATTTGTAGAAAAACATATTGAAATTACATGCATTTCAAATTTTTTTATTAAATAATTTAAAGTTGCGCAAATTTAAATAAAAGTAGCCAAACTCGCTAAAAAAAAAGTATTACTAAAATTTATTTAGCAATGGCCTTCCTTATAATACGGGTACACACACATACATATGCAAGGAATGTTTTATTTAGATCCTCTTTCTAAAGGAAAGAAAGCCAAAAAAACCGCACTCTGAATATATTCGATTTGTTTTAAAAAATGTTTATGTAAACCAGTTAAATGGTCTCAGTCTTATGATTCACTCAAATATTTGAAATCTCAATATTTAGAAAAATACATAAACGGGTTTTTTTGTTCAATTAATAAACAACTAGGTTAAATATGGCGTAAAATGTTCTAATACACCCAGTTGCAAAAATTAGAATGGAAGAGGTGTTAATGTCTAACGTCACCCAAAATGCTTCAAATAGATACAAATCATACCTTAACATTGTCGGGATATAAGAGTTTAAGAACGGTAAACAACACTGACCAAGAAAGGAATCTAAAGGATGCAAAGGATCTTTATTCAAAAGTGTGTTCCGATCTCAGCATGGAAGAATACAGAAACGTCAATGTGGCAGTCGGCAGGTAAGAAAAATGCAGTCCTCAGTAGGAGATATCATAATCACTGGCTGCAATGCAGTATGTGAACCGTTTGTTCATGTTCAGTATAAAGTTATCGACGAGCTGAGGCATCATGGCACAATCCTCTTGTAGGGCACATCGCAGCTGTGGGGTCGTTGCTGGCGGCTCATGACGTGCTGCTAGGTATCTCGTGACATCCCACACGTGTTCGATTGTATTGAGATCCGAGGATTGTGCGGGACAATCCATGCGGTGAATATGTTCACTTTCCAACAGCTTAGTGGCAGCCATTGTACAATGGGGTATAGCGTTTTCGTCCATGAATAAGAACTCAGGACCCACAGCAGCCCGGAACGGACGCACGTGTGGAAGAAGAACTTCGGTACAACAGCTGTTGCCTGTTACTAATGTATTTCCTTGGAAGATGTGGGGATCTATATGGCCACCAAGCATTATGCCTCCCCAAATGAGAACTCAGCCACATGAAAACCGGTGCCTTTTGATGGTGTCGGAGGGGTGATTGTGTATTCCCCGCTCTATCCAGGTATATAGACGTTCGGAATCTCTAGTGTGAGTAAATAAGATTTAATCCGCAAAGACAACTCGACCCCACTGCTGAGCTCACCAGTCCGTTTGTTCTTGGCACCACAGAAAACCCCATCTGTGATCGGTAAGCATCAGTGGCACGTACCATACTGATCGCTGAACGAACATATCACTTGCATAATATTTTTGCCATGGTAAAGCGCGATATCGGACGTACAGTGTATTAGGATTTCACCCGATGTTTGCCGTCTATCTCTCCTCACCTGTAGGACGATATACCGGAACTCCGTCATCGTGTTTGTTCATGAACGATCACTACTAAACCTTCGTAAAGTTGTTTCTATCTTTAGAAATGCCGTCCATGCTCATGACATAGTGGCGTGTGTGATCTGGAACTGATCGTGCACACGAGCCACACTTCGACATTCTTCTAACTTTACAATAATGTGACCTCGAGTATACAGTCCATATTAAATATAAGAAAGCAATTATACGTCGTCCAATCCCATGTGCTTTGTGCAACAGCTTCCACTACAGTGATAAACATTCGTGCACAATACACCATGCTACATGTATGCGCATGGCCTACCGTATCGGACTCCAGACGATCTTCTGAAGCACACATACTTAACATAAGGAAATCTCCATCTGTTTTTCATTTCGACAGAAGTACAGGCATGGCAGTGCTATGCAGTTCCTGGTGTCCGTCTGGACAAGTACGGCAACGAAAGGGACGGCAGGGGCACACATCTGAACTGCATTGTGGATATTGGCGAGACACGACCACAGGCATACGAGATATAACAAAGGAGATAATCGAATTAATGGAACAACCCTGATTCGACATATTCAAACAATTTCTTTAGGACCTTAGTATGGCAAAGGACATTGCGATAGTGGCATATGACAACGAAANTCTGGCAAAGGACATTGCGATAGTGGCATATGACAACGAAACTATCATCATTAGCCACGTTGTGCGACATGCTAAAATTTTTTAGTGTAGTGTAGTATGAATGTACTATATGATATCTGATTCTTACTGAAGCAAAAACCCTGCATGCAATATTAATTAAATTTAATTGAGAAATGAAATCAAGAGAATAACATTCTATAGCAGTGTCCGCCGTCGTTGTTAACTTAATCGTGAACATAAGACCATGCACATTCGACTACTGTTAACAAAAATAAATATGCTGGTGGGGAAAGTTCTATTGTGATTGCGGTTNTATAACAAAGGAGATAATCGAATTAATGGAACAACCCTGATTCGACATATTCAAACAATTTCTTTAGGACCTTAGTATGGCAAAGGACATTGCGATAGTGGCATATGACAACGAAACTATCATCATTAGCCACGTTGTGCGACATGCTAAAATTTTTTAGTGTAGTGTAGTATGAATGTACTATATTATATCTGATTCTTACTGAAGCAAAAACCCTGCATGCAATATTAATTAAATTTAATTGAGAAATGAAATTAAGAGAATAACATTCTATAGCAGTGTCCGCCGTCGTTGTTAACTTAATCGTGAACGTAAGACCATGCACATTCGACTACTGTTAACAAAAATAAATATGCTGGTTGGGAAAGTTCTATTGTGATTGCGGTTNATAAGACCATGCACATTCGACTACTGTTAACAAAAATAAATATGCTGGTGGGGAAAGTTCTATTGTGATTGCGGTTCCGAATCCATAAACCAAATTTCACTCACGTTTAGATCAGTTCTTCCTTTTGCTAAACTTAAAGAAGAACTTGCAGCCCACTCAAACAAGCACATAAACACAAATATTCCTTGGCATAGTGCAAAAGATAAATCTCTTGTCTGCAAATTATTTGCTAATCGCTACGTCACCCACAATTACGTATAATATTGCTAACATTTAAGTGTCTTTAGTCAGAAAATAATCAGCTGAATATTTAAATTTCAATCCAGAACCGGCGAGAAAGACAGTCTAATACAAACTCTCCTACTCGGAAATTAAATAAGATTTTTAGGAAGTTAAACACACGATCCACAATATTCTCGAAACTACCAAACCGGAAATAGTCGCAAATTAACTACGGGCACCATGGAAAAGAGATTGTCACTCTGCAACAGAAAAATAGAACACATTGGAAAATTACAAAATACATAAAAATGATTTTAACTAGTCCTATTTCCAGATACAGAGACGCAAGGAACACTTCATACCAAAGTTGAGGAAATAACTTCTACAGGTTATGTGAACCCGACTAAATTCAAAAATCCCTATCTCCACTTAGAAAATTTGATCGGAAACCTGGAATCCAATCCATTCGATTCTTCATACCTCGCTTCTGTATCGGCTTGTAGAACTCATTTAAAATGCAGCAAGGGGATTTTGTTGCCACCAGATGTGGTAAAATGTTAAATAACTGTGTAATTTTTAATGAATGGCACATTATTTAAATATCAATTTTCAAGTCAAATTAATGAGTACTGCAAACAATTGTATTTGCGTTGAACTATGAATATATTTCCAGCAAGGTGAGTCANTCAAGTCAAATTAATGAGTACTGCAAACAATTGTATTTGCGTTGAACTATGAATATATTTCCAGCAAGGTGAGTCAACAATTTACAAAACAACAGACAATTGTTACATAGAATTAAACATGTCTGACTTGTGAGGGGTCAGTCGTGTCAGGGGTCAGTCTTGTGTTGACTGTGATAAAATGTAATTCCTTCACACTTGNATGACTTGTGAGGGGTCAGTCGTGTCAGGGGTCAGTCTTGTGTTGACTGTGATAAAATGTAATTCCTTCACACTTGGAAATAATAACTTCCGTATTAACCAACATTTCGATGACAATTCTCTATTTCATATAGATAAGTGGATTGTCACAATTAACAACAGATATTTTTTTAAAAACATCTTCGATATGAAGTTTATTTAATGTTTTTTTTACATATATGGCTATGCATTTTTGTACACAACATGTTGCAGTTTTTGTTTTAATATTTATATTTTACTCCTTAGTTTCATATGTATTTGAGTATGTAGTTATTTTGTTGTCATTGTAACTACATGTTCTAATCACTAATTACATTTAAAGTTAATTATCTGTTTTGTCTAAATACTTACGCATTTTTGCATGCAAACTGAAATCAGCACACTGTTACTTGTGACACACGTATTCATTTAAATAAAAGAATTTAGTAAGTTTTATACATGCAATTTATTTACATGAACCAGAAATTTATATACAAGCACACCTAACCTTCGTAGAATATTTGTAACTTGTAGTTATTTCATATTCTCTGTTCAATGCATAGCTTAACAAGAAGTAATGGCACGTAAACAGAACAGAAATGGGGTTGGCGTTTAGAACAACGCTGCTTTACATTTGTCCAAAAGCAACAGCACAAACTTCACAGTGCATCAATTAACTGACCGAGGACAGATTTTAAAATTATCTTAAGTTCAGCTTTGGAAACTGAATCACTCACAACCGGAAGCGTGCCGGTTACCTCCGGAAATAGCAAATTAACCGCGTCATCGATGCTGAGGTCAGGTTGAAATGTTCGTACATGTTTACCCATTTGGGAGGAGCTAGGTTCGGGTACAGTCCTTCGTTTGGAGCGGTGTCTCTGAGAGGCTGCTCGTTGAGTCGAGGTGACAGGTTGCTGTATTGCGGTGGTTGAGTCTACCAACTCCGACGTAGATGGATCTACGATGGTGGCCTTCGAGGTATGCAGATCCGATATTGATGGTGCACAGTTTGTGTCATGCAGGGATGATTGGTCTCGACATATTGCAACAGCTACCACATCGTCAAGTGAGCACGGAAGTTTGGTGTCTTCGCGCATGTATAAACACAACACTTTCCGCAGCCTGTGGTACAGTTGAACACCTGCGGGCGAGGCTCGAATAAGTCGGGTTTCCCAGCACCGATCCAGTACAAATTACCGTCGCACACCTCTTAATACAACTTGAGCTGGCTACCGGAGTAGTAACTGTAGGAAACATGTCTTAATCAAGGTTTTGCGTAATTATACGTTCTGGCAGTATGGAAGCCAGTCATGTTGTCTGTCTGCCGGATGCTCGTCGACGTAGCGGGGACTGATTTATATATGACTGGNCAGTATGGAAGCCAGTCATGTTGTCTGTCTGCCGGATGCTCGTCGACGTAGCGGGGACTGATTTATATATGACTGGTTACAAAATGTTGACGCTGCCTCCAATTTGGAAATCGGATCTCGGCAAGCGGTAACCTTGAGACAGTATCGCTAAAAGTAGCGAAAATTTACATTTTCTTCNATTTGGAAATCGGATCTCGGCAAGCGGTAACCTTGAGACAGTATCGCTAAAAGTAGCGAAAATTTACATTTTCTTCAGGTAACTTCGCCTTCCATGTCCACACTGTTTATGTCGTCGTCGTTGGGCGACTCGCACGCCACGTGGTCTGAATCAAAGCCAGTTCTCTGTCAATTACAGACATATTACAGAACATGTACCTGCTTCATTTCTGTACTGCACTGACGAGAAACAATATTTGATGGCCTGAATTCAACACTACCTAACAAATCGTCTCTGTACACAGAACACAATATATTGCACAGGGCGTGTCTAATGTCGGGATCCACCCGCCCCTGTCTTTACTACCTGGCCTTTCGTGCCATATACCATTACATATTTCGGTAATTTCGTCCGGCCAGGGAAAACTGCAAAGGTGAATGTAGCACTTGTCATTTTCACGTAGGAAGCTTGCTAGAAGCTGGGAGGTGTCTTGCGGTGAAAATATATTCCACCTGAGCCGGAAATAAATATTCGCATTGCTGCACATTAACAAATAATTCAAGCTGTGAATCTCGCCACACTCATCNACCTGAGCCGGAAATAAATATTCGCATTGCTGCACATTAACAAATAATTCAAGCTGTGAATCTCGCCACACTCATCTTTAAAACAGATGCCATATTCTACAGAGTTTTGGCTTGTATATACGTCATCGTACCGCGAATTAGGATCGAACATATGGCGGCGGACATCTTCCACTGGTCGAGGATCGGGAAGCAGGTCATTTTCCTGTTATTCATATCCGCTGTGGTCATCGACTTCGAATTGGTACTCTGCTGGCTGTGGCGGCTGGTAGCCACGAGACTGGTTCACTTCTTGAAACCATCGCATAAGCAGTCTGGAAGACATGTTTGCTGGCGAGACTGAGAACTGGCGATTGGGACTGCTGCCGCTGCTTACACGGCCAAAGGCTTTTCAAGATGGCTGGTAGCTCACGACGTTATTACTAGATAGGCGTTGCACATGAGTGGTGAATACAAGCTCTACTATACGGTCTAGTATGGTGGTGTGCTGGTCGCCATTACAATGCACCATCCATATAATTGCATCATGGCAACCGTCCGTCTTTAGCTCGTAACTGATTGTTCCTGTACCCCAAACTTGACTACGTGGGTCTTCTTCCGCACGCGATATCAGCTGACGTGTAATGTCAGTCGTCGATGCCTATAGCAAATTCGACTCGGCTAGGCCGGTCAAGACGGTCACCGAGGTCATGTGTTTTTGGAAATATACGACATGGGATCTATCTGACGGTAGATACTAAAAATATATAACTACCAAACTCTATTGTGTAAAGTAATGGAAAAAAAGGTTTTCTAAAAGTCGTAATTTAGTGGCTAATGGTCAGATATGATTTATTGGTGTGGGTGGAGAGATAATTTTTATTATGTAAGGCCAATGATTAACGTTTGTGGAGAGGTGGGTGAAGGGTTGGTGGTGGAGTGGTGAGCAAGGGAAGGGGGTCTAATGTTGTATGTTACTTGAATCTGAATATATTGTTTTCGATTTTCTCGATTTTTCGTAATGTTGGTGAGGCGTGTGGTGGGAATTGATGGTTAGGATAAGGAAGGGGTTAACGTTATATGATCCTGGATTTTCCCCCCGATTTTTAATGTATTTGAGGGGAGAAATTGGGGTAAAGGTTAATGTCTCGAACATTAAACATGGTGGTTGGAGTCAGAAACGTGTTATGTTCGTAGATTTTTACAAGTGTTTCTTCGATTTTTTTCAAATTGTTTTCTCAATTTTTAGGGTTTAAGGTCATTGGAGTTAAGTCCACTAACGTACAATATGTGGGCAGGAGTCAGTAACACAATTTGTTTGTAGATTTGTATGTTTTTTTTTTATTTCCACAATTTTTTATGAATTATTGGTTTTCAAAGTTATTGGGGTTAAGTTCACAAACATTCAACATAGGTGTGTGAGTCAGTGATGTAATATATTCCTACACTTTTATTAAAGCCTTTTGATATTTACAATTGTTTTCTCAATTTTTATGACTGGAGAGTGTGAGGGTGGCAGTAAAGCGTGTGTGTTTTGAGACGGGTTATGGTGGTGGGATGATTGTGAGTTTAACGTTATATGAGCCTCGATTTGTTAAATTTTTTAGAGATTTTAACAATTTTTTTCGACGGTTTTGTTATTGGGATGGGTGGTGGTGGGGAGTACGAGAGGCGAGGGTGGTGGGAATGGTGTAAGCTTAGCGTTATATGTTCCTCGATTTTTTAGAATAAAATTTTTTTTTCACGCTTTTTTATATTTTTATGGAGGGGGGGGGGGCTGTTGGTTAGGGTTGGTGGGATGAGTGTGAGTGTAACATTATATGTTCCTGGATGTTTAGATTGTTTTTAAATTTTTTGCGAATATTTTAATTTTTTGGATTCAAGGTTTGGGTCAAAGTCATGTGCGTAGGTCACCAGTATCCAACATGGTGGTCAGGTGCCACCACAACATGGCCGCTCTAGGTCTCCGGCCGCCTGTTATGCCACCGCAGGCGAATAATCATACATTCTGACTCCGAAGTACCCATACAAATAATTAAATCTTAGTTCTCAAACAGTTTTTGTCAGTTTAATATATTTTTCTGGTCATACAACAGTAATTAATGTCGGAGACGATAAAAAAAACGCGCAGTGGCAAAATAAGATTGATAAAATGATTAACAATAATACACAANAATAATATCGGAGACGATAAAAAAAACGCGCAGAGGCAAAATAAGATTGATAAAATGATTAACAATAATACACAATCATACAATTTTATGAAAAAAGGGTTATAAAGTATTTCAGCACTAAAAGGTACTGCTTAGTTTAATTATGAAAGCTCTTGTAATTGTCTTGCACAAAGCAATGAAACACCACAAAAATGAAACACAGATTTGCACTGGTACTGCATAAATATGTCATTACAGATTTAAATCGTTGGTAACTGTTTTCACACATCTGCAAAATCATAACCTACTGGTGACTGTAGAGTAAGTTTTAATATTACGCAGTTTATTGTCTTAAGTAGGTTTATCTAAAGTTTAATGCTAGAGGCACCTATCGCAATTTGTTAATCCTTGGAACATTATTTACGATTAATTAACTCAAAATAATTAGCTATTCAGTTCATTCTGTGTTGAAGATCACCTTGTAGTTAGAATCCTAATAATGTTTCATATTTTTGTCATTCTGAAGTTTGGGAGCTGCATTTAATTNAGTCAAAATAATTAGCTATTCAGTTCATTCTGTGTTGAAGATCACCTTGTAGTTAGAATCCTAATAATGTTTCATATTTTTGTCATTCTGAAGTTTGGGAGCTGCATTTAATTATTCCAGGCATTATTATTAAAATGCCATATTGAAGCGGATTTCTTATCCTTATACAAAACTTTAAGATAAACTACAACTTCCGCAAATCCCATCTAAGCTTTTCGTAAAAGGAAGAGAAGAGGAACACGTTATTCCAGTATTATCTATAAAAGATAAATCCTAAAAACTAATTTATTTGACACCGTCTCTTTCAAGATGCCTAGGAGAGGAAAAATTGTTTCATACAATTTGTGTGCATTTTTTGGTATGATTTGTAGTTTCTTTTAACTTATTTTACGTCAATAGACCACTATTCTAAACATTAATAATATAATAAAATTATATAAAAATGCGACATACAAAGCATGTATTCACAAAACATTTGCTATTACAAAAAATAATATATTTCTCATTTAAATTATAATATTTTCAGACTGCCTTGATGAAACGTATCTCTAAACGAAAGACTCCTCAAGAACCACTCACACTTCTTACCCTTCGTAACCGGAACCTGTTGTCGCACCTGTTATTACAGTTACGCTGTAGGTCGTCACATCTGTGTTGTTCATGCGCGCCTGGCAGTTAAGTCACTTTCACCGTATTTTAAAGTAACAATTTCTTTTTAAACTACGGGCCTTCCTTTCCTCTCGGCATATCTTGTAGCATTTGTATATTATTTTAGACTATCATATTGTCAAATAAAAATTTTCAAACTGAGGGCTTATGCATTATCATTTTAGATACAATTTTAAAGTTGAATTATAACTATGTAACCAAATTTCTTTTTGTTTGCTGTCACTTTATGATTCTCACGGCCTTTTTCATCTTCGCAAAGAAGGCGCTGCCCATTGTCATTCATTTTAAACTTTTCACAAGTTTTTATCATAAGTGATACTAAATGTTTAAAAGATAAATACAAATTATTTTCTAAGTTTACATTCAGTCGTCCCAGTGGCTAACATTGTATCAATTATCCTTCCTGAAGACAGTGACATAGAAAGGGGTGAAAGGGAGTTATTGTTTGGGGGTTCGAAACAATTGTATTAGAAGTCTTGCCTAAGCGTTGGACATTACCTGCTACCCTTGTGTAAACAAATAGCTCTTTGCACCACACGTTCTCCTGGTAACGACAATGGCAAGAACGGAATTCGGTTGTTGCTATTTTGTATAAAAGTGAGACAGACATATTCTATATTTGTTTATTTGCTAATAACATGAAATATTTGCATATGNTGCTATTTTGTATAAAAGTGAGACAGACATATTCTATATTTGTTTATTTGCTAATAACATGAAATATTTGCATATGCAAAACAAACACTTCACAGATTTTGTTGGTAAATGGCCACAACAAGCTCAGAATAATTTCAAACTCCGGCTATTGACATTCCGTTCTGAGTATTGCGATCAAGTAATAATAAACACGACTGGTATGGTTGGTCGGGTACTAGATATCAGAAGCCAGGAACGGGTACGAAATGATATTGTACGACACGAGTTTCGGGTAATAGGAAAGATTGTTCATTTTAATGGTATTTTATGCTTAAAATGATGCGTGTAAGCCTACCAGAAACAGGTATTCTCAAAACCTAGAAACAGTTACCGCCTGTTCCATCCCAACACCTGGTACTGACAACACGTATCAAAAAAACTTACCGCCTCTACTCAATACCATAAACCTCGTTAGTGTGGATTGTAATAAAACTGAAAACTGATCTTTGGGTCTGTAGAGCAATTCGGAGATGATCTTCNAAACCTCGTTAGTGTGGATTGTAATAAAACTGAAAACTGATCTTTGGGTCTGTAGAGCAATTCGGAGATGATCTTCCTTTTCAAAAACACACGAACAACATTTCTGTCACTGTCATAGATAAACTGCACTTTTTCAAGAGATATTTTATTGAACTTACACTGTCAGAATATGGCCAACGTCCGTTCACGTGAATGACTTTAACCAGTTGTGACGCGAGTCACTTAATTCTCCATATAAATTACGTCTGCCTAAAAAATGCAATCCTACGTCACGAGAATCACCGGCTCTCAACGATATCGCAAATAGAGGGAAGAGGAATAGAAATCAGAATGCCTTCGTACCTGGTGCAGATCGTTGAACGTGCCGCGACAGGTGGAGAAGGCGTCGCAGTTGGTTGGTTGGTTCACAGCACAGACGTTCACAATTGCGGCGCGGCCCGGTGCTGCCCTGTAGCCGCCGCGCCGCATACTTCGACCCCTTCAGTAAAGTAGCGAGGCTCTCATGATGATAAAGTATTTTCCTCGTCGTTCACCATTCAGACCCCAAATAAATTCTACCTTGCGATATATTTTAATGTTTGTATATTTGTATCTTCTGTGCCTTTTTTTTGTTTGGCAATTGAGTGCTAACGGTTGAAATAATTAAAGTTTAAGATTTTTTAAATGGTGGTACGTAAGCTAGGAGAAACAATTGTACGTAGTTTTCTTTGAGGGATAAGGAAACAATTTATTCTGGCTTGCAAATATGTCACATTTGTATCGTATCCTTTCTTTACGTTTTGGGTAACAAATGATTACAAACGAAATGAGTGTTTTGGGGTGTAACCAAAACGCGAAATCGTCCGTGGCGACTCATACTTTGTAAACACTGTTACAAAACACCTACCGTTTTGGTATCTGGTCGGGTCACATACGAGGGAGTGTCTCTTACCACACGTAAAATATGTTAGACAGAAAGGAAACTTTAGTAAATATTAAAACATGTAAATATATTTACCGTCAGATGAGCATGAAGACATCCAAGGAAAAGGTGTACGGTTTGTAACATAAATATTGTATGTGGAATATTTTTCTGAAGTGTTGCCTGTACATATATTATAAAAAAAAGAAGATAGGTTACACAAAATAAAATATGAAACAAACCAATTCGCGTGAAATTGAAGTTCAAGCTATTTTCTTCCATTGTAAAGGCTTATACGTCCCGATAGTGCGACTTCTCTAGCCTTTCGCTCCTGAAAGAAACTCGTCACTTCCCAAGACTATGTCCTAAATAGAATCTTGGGAAAAAAATCAAGTTCCACACGAATACTTCCATAATTGTGCAGCATTTTATTCGTTAGGGCAGCAGCTGATCGTCACAATCGAAGGCTGTAAGGACGTCCACTGCTCGACGTACGACGCGCTGTCTGACCCATCTCACAGCGCTCCACTCTCACAAATACAGCTCTGACTGCCCTCCACACATATCCCGCAGATAAAGATGCTTGAAGCCGGGAACCTGAAATAATAGGACTAATCTATAACCATCCAGAACACACAGCCAGTCATAATTATTGTAGCTTCATGGTCATTCTGGCTGGCGGGAAAACTCTTCAATTTATTACTGAGCTGTTTCTCTCCTTAAAGTTCAGTGCTACAACCCGCAAAGCAATCCTGCTTCCAAGTAATGGCGCAACCAGGCGCTGCATCTTTCGTGAATGATTTCCAACGCACTATTATTCGTGGTAGGATTGATTTTCCTCTTGCAGTATCCTGCCAGACTTGCTGCAAAATGGAAGAAAAATCACTTAAAATAACAGAAAATACAGCGCCGTACGCAGTAATACTTGAGAAACTCATGGGGCCAGATGACATGTATGACGACACTATCCGTCACACTTAGTTATACCATTTAAATGCTCCTACATAGTTCATGCTGCAGTCAGAGGGCATTTTAATAGGTAGAGCTATAGAAACAACGGCATTTGTGGCGTATCAGCACGAAACCTGGTTAAATACCAAGTTAGTATATTTTTGTAGTCCTTTCTAACTAAGAATCCCTCTGTCTGTAATACTATCTCAGTCATCCTTTTAAGAAATAGTTTTAAGCACTCTAACTATTCAACTTCTCCCAATTGTTTAAACTATTAAAGAGATCGTGCTTGCACAATAACCATATGCATAACTATGAGCATAACCACTCGGTTCTCATATTACCATAGGAGCTGGCCACACATGTTTCCCTAAACTAACATACGAATTTATGCGAATCAGTGTTAACCACTTAAAAACTAGAATTTTCAGTTATGCACACGCAGCCAGAATAAATTTGAAATTCTCTTGTGGATCGTTAAGATTTAGCATAAACCTAGGACTGACGCGTAATCCACAGGAGTCCAGCATTGACGTAGGATCCATGGGTTCATCACTGATTCTAAAATTATTTTAATCTACTCTCTGACTTTTAGGGAAGAATTCTTAGTGATTAAAAGAACAATAATTGAAACCATTATGAACTATAATTAATTAAGTTTAATTGCAATACTCAATTTAAGAGTGCCAGAATTCATTTTATACTTAAAGTTTGATGTAATGTTTTGTGAAATATTACTTGCAAATATATATTTTATTATGAATTTATATTTGCAAATTAAAATTGTAAATATTTATTAAGTATTAAGTATACGTTATCATTGATGAATTTCCTATTGTTGCATATAAGCAGTCCTTCGATTATGGTTTGTTGTGAACAGAATATTTTGCTACTGTTGTTGCACTAAACATGGTCTGCATTTCTTTAGTTTTGAAATTTATTCTACGTTAATAAGTAACACAAAAATAATTTAGGAAATTTACGAGGAGCTACAGAGCAAGAATAATATATTTGTTTATGAAATCACATCCTTTCTCCTCCTTCTTTGTGTGAAAATGATTTATAAATATAAGTGTGATGAAGTTTGAAAATTTGCGGCTTAAGAATTTACAGATTATATTTGTAGTGTTTACGTGAGAGCTCTGAATCCCATTTAATTTTTATTTAAAGTGACACTTAACGTCACACAAGGAACGATCTGACATCCGTACATTAAAACTACGGTGCGTAATTTACCTATATTTGTGAGCATGAAATATTTATAATTTGCATTTATAATGAGTATCTCGGTTAATTAATTCCATTATAAACTATTTGTAAGAAAAGTTACTCAGTTTTTATCTACTGTATACTTTTGCAATCTAGTGCAGACAAAATATAAAATACGGTATTTTTTCATCTCTAAAATCATTATAACACAAATTATCAAAATAAATACATATTTTATATATAACAATATATCTTTTTATCATTTTATTTGCAATAACTGCCAGCAAGATCATACAAAATGCGAGTAGGTAAGGATAGTGTGTGTTTTAAATATGCATATTAAAAATTGAGGCTATGCTCTCACATATTTGTATTAAGAAACATATCGTATTATAAACAAAATGACGATCTGGTCATCATACTTATGGGGACAAGTCAGTTTGTATGTATTTTGCATAGAATTGTGATCCCTGCTTGTTGAACGTTGTAAATGCGAATTTGGCAATTGTAAATAAATTGCCTTTACTTAAATATGTGAATTCACTAATTGCAGTGGGCAGTCTAGCTGTCAGGAGTCGGAGATTGGTCATCTTTATCTCCAACTGCTCGACTTCCCTCTGCAGAAAGATTTCAGCCAATCATGTGTGATGTAAATCATAACGGGATGTAAACAATATTGAACTCGTAGCTATAAACGATTTCTAGACGAATACCAAGTTTTCTATTCTATAAAAGATGTGATGACTTGTTGTAGTTTATTGAGGTAAACACATTTTATAATTTTTTTTATTTAGGGTGAGTGCTTTGATAATGTAGTCAATATGCAAGTTTTTGTGGGATAGTATTTCTAATTAAGGAAATAAATACTCTATCTGACGATTCGGTTGTCTTTAGAAAGTATTAAAGTATCGTTTGTCTTAATTATAATGGCTTTGATAAGATTTTGCTTATGTTAATTATTTTATATTATTTGGGCAGTATCCAAACATTTTAAATTTTTAGAACCTTTATTTTTAGATAGGTATATATTTATTTAAATTGCGTGTTTATTAAATTATTTCCCGCTTTATCGCTTTTTTAATAACCTTTTTAATTTTATGTTGGTACCATGCACATAACGTAAAATACGTAATTGTAAGTAACAATATCCTATAAAAATGGTTGCCTGAGAAGCTGTAAACAGAGAATTGCGAATATCGCTTCGACTGCCAGCTGTAAACTGCCGCCTGTCGATTGCGCATTGCGAAAAAGACCTTATTTGCCTTTGCACATGCCATATACATATTCAATACAATATTGTAATACATCTTTATCATTTTTAACAAAGGAGTATAACTATAATATTAATAAATTTATAAATGTTCTACAGTATAAACAGTAAAATAAAATCACCAACACCTACATTCAACCACTCTAAACGTATCACAACGTGCTCCAGGTTTTACTTCATCGCCACTATCCTGCTTCATGGAAGACAAGACTAATAATATTCAATTGGAGAAAACTGCGACATACTGTGTCTCTTATGTAGATATGTCAAAGGATGTAGATTATGTGTAGTGTGTCGAGAATTCCTTCACCTCTTATAAGCGACGAATTCCATTCTCCCATTCTGAGTGTAATCAACACCTACAATTTTAAGCTTTGTTTATTATCCGTGGTATACAATTTGTAAAATAATCGAAACATATTTTATAGTTTTCTGCTGTGTTCTTAGTCAAGATTATATTTTACTTCAGTAACAATTTACTTTTAATTTTTTACAAGTTGAGAATGCTTGAGAAATTTGTATTAGTTTTATTAATTCTGTATCATCGACAAATACTACAATGCGACTATTCTGCTTCTTGCAACTATTTGGCATTGCTTGCGAGAATGACAATTTTTTAATGATTTGCAACGATTTGTGTACTATTCCAGTGTTCATACAACAATGGACTTGAACTTACATGAAAATTAATTATTGAATTCTTTGAAAATAATGAGTGTTATTTTATTTAGTTTGTTGTTCTATTAATATATTATAGTATGTAAATGCTTTTTAAAGTTGTTAATATAATTTTTCATGTAAATTTAGAAATTAAAGGGAGAGTTTTGGATAAAGCTTAACAGTAAGGTTTTAAGTACCAATCTGGTTGAAGTGAGGTGATGATGGAGCAGCGATGGAAACAATGATGTGGAGAGCAGAATTACCTTTGGAAAACTCACGAAATCCATTCATACGAACATGCACTTTNGTTTTTTTCATTTGGCGGGAAATCGAATCTTATTAGCAGTAATGGGTGGTGAGGGGCTTCACCAATACACCAATAAAGTGCAACATTGAAAAAAAAAAAAAACGAAAAATTTATGTGTAATTAAATTGTATTTTTAACACTATTACTTTTCTAAGCGGTATGAAAAAGTATGCACTGCAAAATGAATACTAGAGTAATATAAATTTTGTTTCTTTAATAATTTTTTCGAAAACAACTTGTAATCATATTTGTTGGCTGTGCCGCTCTGAATGCAGCATTCCATATGAGACCATTTAGTGCAACTGCAGAGCGACCGGAACATACGGAACTGCTAGTAAGCACCAAGTGTAAGCAAGTGTATGAGTTAAACATTATTTGTATCTTTAACATCGAATAATATTCATAATTATCAAGAGGACTTTTCTACCGGCATCTCAACTATTTAAAGGTAAATGTACTCGGAACCATTAGTGTCAGGATCGTGATTCATCACTAGAGAAGTATATCATCTATTCGCATATTTAAAAAAAAAAACCGTGTCACAACAGTAATCCAATAGGCATTACACGGTATTTGTCGTAGGTGTCCATGAACTGGCAGAGTTTATAAGGAAATATGTAAAGAGTGCGTCATAATTTACCTACTTGCACAATATTGCTGCACAATTTTAATTTACATTATCTTTAAAGTTTGGAGGCAATGGTCGTTGTAGCTTTTTAAATTTATATAAGTGTTTCTTTGAGTTTTATTTTTTGTTGTTACACTGCGTAATTTAATATTGTGTTATTGTTAGATTCATTATTGCAGTTTGTCGTTGAGTTCATTGTGGCTTTTCTCCAATTTTCTCTCCCAGTTGCTACTTGTCGCCTGTTGCCTCACGTTATATTGACTACTAGGCTCTCAATAGTTCCTGGTCATTTGTTGCACATTGTCTGCATGGGGTTTGTCTGACGTTGGTTTTTTGTTTAGTTATTAAGCTTATTTTCAGCAATATTTTAGTTAACATTTTTGAGGAATTGTAAAAATATTTTAACAACAATAAAAGTAGGTAAAATATTTTTTCAAGAAAAATTTTAATGTGGGATTTCTACATCAAACGTTTAAAAGTATGATGACTCAGATATTAAGAGGTAATTCTATAAAAACTCGGAAAAGTTAGGAAAAGCACAAAGTGGCCAACGAAGTGGAAACTTTGTCATTAAGCACATGGAATAAATATATTTTCAAATATTTTATAATGAAGGACAATTTTGTTTCCCTGAATTTATAATCACATTTAGACCATACTTTTCTCAATAAATATCTGTAAATATTGGCATATTCCATACTCTGTACGCAACAAAGATAAGAATATTTAAACATTTAATTTAATCTTTGAAACATGCCGTGTACGTATTCAGTTTATATACATCCTATAAGAAACACTTTAAACACAAAATGTTTTCTGGTAACCAAAAACGTATATTTATGATACTAATATTTGTATAAATTTTAAATATGCGTAACGAATCCTGTGCTACTGTATTCCTGCAGTATATAAGAATTTTTATTCTTGAAGGCAGCATTTTACTCCTTTTTCGGTAACGGACTTGATTGGGTAAAAATGCAGTATATATATATATAAACCTTGTGTCCGTTTGTTAGGACGCGTGTAACTTTCAAAAAATTAACCGATTTTCATTCTGTTTTTTTATGAACCTTCGTTTCGTTCCCACGAATGTTTGTAGACATTTCTTTTTTATCTGTATTACCTGCAAAGGTACTAAAATCTGCAAAAAAAGCTCATTTTTACCATGCTTTTGCGTCAGGAAGCTCCTTAGTAAAAAATGCAAAGTCAACAATGCAATGTTAACAATGTAAAGTCGCAATCTACCAACAGATCTATCTATATAAAAATTATATATCGATATATCGATACTTATAAGTACGCCAATGATCGATATATCGATACTTATCGACAAGCGAACATGTCCCATACAAATCTGTGGATGTAACATTACACAAAAATGAAGCGGTAAATTATCCGCCAGAATTTTTAAATTAGCTTGATATTCCACGATTGCCTCCACATATATTAAAATTTATAAATAGGAGTTCCAGTAATTTTACTTCGTAACATCAATCTACCAAAACTTTGCAACGGGACACGCCTTGCAATAAAAAAAAATTATGGGCAATACTATAGAAACTACCATCTTGAAAGGTGTTTGCAAAGGAGAAGTTGTGCTTCTTCCCAGAAATGAATTTATTCCATCAGAAATTCCCTTTCACTTTAAAAGAACACAGTTTCCTGTCGGAATGGCATTTACAATGACAATAAATAAAGCTCAAGGGCAGTCATTGCAAATATGCGGAATATATTTAGAAACACAATGTTTATCGCACGGCCAGTTGTATGTGTCGTGTTCTAAAGTAGGAAAACCACACAACTTATTCATACGCGCGGAAGATGGTAAAACTAAAAACATTGTATGAAACAAGTACTTCAATAATAAATATTTTGAAAATGCATATACTTATTTCAATTAATTTCACAGAAATGAATGTAACCAAAATCTTTTATGCCGCAGCAACGCGTAGCAGGGTTAGCTGCCAAACATTTACCAAGTGGTACTGCAAAGAAATGGTTGAAAATTTTACGAAAAGGCATTTATACACGCATGGTTACCCAAACTCCCGACACTGTAAACTCTCAAAAACTAAATGGTGAAGACTAAAATTTTTCAGAATAAGTTCAACGATAACATANAAAAGTTCAACGACAAAATATGTCCTGTTCATCTATAGGAAGAAACTGAAATTATTATACTGCATTATAACACACAATTTAGAGAATTTAGTATGTCTAATAAGTAAAAAAATCTATGATAGAACCAAG
>NQII01000579.1:619126-774535 GCA_002778355.1 Clitarchus hookeri | reverse complement strand
GTGCACCGGATGGCAACGAGGCAAGTAGTCAGTCAGTCAGGAAGTCAATAGTGACATCACCGGGGAGAGAACCCAAGAACAGCCGAAACATCATGCGTAAATTTCCGAGACAAACCAAGTAGAAGTGCCGAGAACTTATGAGTTCATTTCCGAAAACATAGTAACAGTTTGCGAGGCGGAGAAGTGGGGAGCGCGAGACGAGTCGTGGCAGACGTCGATGTAGGAGAGGGGATGCGAGGTCTCGGACAAGGAACGCCAGCAGAGTCAAAGAGAATGCACAAGTCCCGGGAAACCAATCCTGGACTTCCGAGAAGGAAGAAGCCAGCTGAGTACAGCACGCCAACAAGAGCCAGTCTGAGGACCAGAAAAAGGGCCACCCCACTCACCAGGCCTCAACTACCAACGAAGACAACTCATCAAAAGCTGCAGTCCCAGATAAGTAGAAACGTCTCGATTCAAACAACCTTCCCCGACGCATAGCATTCCGCCCACCAGCCCTTCAGGCCTACAACTTGTAGGGGGGGGGGCTCAGTCTCACCAGTGTTTGTAAATACCTATGTTACCTTCAGACAAATAAAATACTGGTGTGTTAACTAACGGATAAAAAGAGTATTTGTTTACCCCTAATGCAACAACCACAGGTGCCCTTAGTCAGCACCAAAGTATAGTAACTACTAATAACCCTACTAGCCATCATCCAGTATACCTCAGGTGGCCTAGTAGCAACAAGTTAAAATGGCACCCAACATGGGGTGTGTTAAGGCATGGCAGGGCATATTAATACATAGTTAGGTCTGTATAGACTGAAACAAGGACAATACAAAACCCAAGAGAAGGATCTTTACACTTAATGAGCTAGTCAGGCTAAAACAGACTTCAGGGAGTCTATAATAAAAACCCTGTGGCGCCCAGTTTTCAACATTACATTACAAGTCACAATTAACGAAGCAGGCAGCCTAGGAATTATCGACTACGAGCAGGAGGAGCAAGTTCGAGAGAGTAAGGTGGGAGATAAAAGAGAGATTAGTGAAGCAATAGGCCACAGCCCACTGGATGGAAGGCAATAAAA
The DNA here is from genome assembly GCA_002778355.1 of Clitarchus hookeri. Classification (NCBI taxonomy): domain Eukaryota; kingdom Metazoa; phylum Arthropoda; class Insecta; order Phasmatodea; family Phasmatidae; genus Clitarchus; species Clitarchus hookeri. Next base: position 773,466 of record NQII01000579.1, on the reverse strand, counting down.
ATGGCGAGCAGGGCGAGAGCCGACGAGAGACGAGAGAGCATGTGCGGGCGAGATTAGCGAGGAGACCGAAGGGAGAACAAGAGAGCGAGAGAGGAGACGAAGCGAGGTATAAATTAGCAAATGGGAGAGGAAAAGGAGACGAGGAGCGGGCGAAAGGCATAGCAGCGAAGGGAGTTCAGCAAAGAGAGGTCACTTTCACTGGATGGTGGAAATGACGTGGGAGATAAAAGGTCAGGCCATCGGGTAAATAAACAGTGCCGGCCGATCACAGTAACCGGAGCACCGGTGAAAGAAAAAGTAGGAAAAAGTAGGTCACCAATTCCCTGGATAGTGGATAGTAACGCTTTCCGAAAAAATATGCCAGTATTTCCGCCCGCAGTAAGTCCGCTCGGAGGAGCGGCAGAGAAATGGCAGGACATTAGTTTCACAGGATGGTACAGTGACTGCAATATAGTGGGCAAAAACAACATGCCACATAACCCCAATGCTATCGCAAGCAGTGATTATAGATAACGCACACAAGTAAGGGCGCCGGGAGTTAAAGGAGGCCAGAGCGCCGGCCGAAACTAACGTGCGCGGGAAGCAGCGTGTAAAGAAGACGAAGGGATAGGAAGCGGACGACGAAGAGTGTGGAGCAACGTGAACGGGAGATAAAGGATGCCAGAATGCCGGCCGAAACGTAAGCGAGCGGGGATGAGCATGGGAAGAAGATGGGCGAAAAAGCAAGACGAAGTGAGAGCGAAGACAGGCGAGTGAAGAAGAGAGAGCGAGCGAACGAAGGAGCAAGGCGAGCGAAGAGACGAAGTAAGGCGGGAAGTGGATGCAGAGAAATAGCAGAATGAAGAGAGGAAGCAGGACCGACATCAAGAAAAATACATTGACAGAGAGTCGAACCCAGCAAACNACCAGGGAAACCACAGCCGACCCAAAAATGAGGCTGCAGCAGTCCGGATATGTCAACAGAACGGGAGGAGGGCGACACACAACCCCCCCCCCCTTGCAAGCTGTCCAGGTCCACAGTGCGAGGCGAGGTGAGGCGACCCTTATCCAGATGGAAGTAAACAAAGCAAGGCGTGTCCAGCCCTGGCGCCGCTACCGGAACCAGGAGGGTCACAACTTCAACAGAATGCGCCGAGAGAACAGGCCCCGCGGAGTCCAGAGGCCAAGCAGACATGCAACACAAGGTAAAGTGTTTACCGCACAACACCCTCCCTCCTCTAAAAGCAACAGGGGCGATAAAGTGCAGCAAGTTTTTTTTTTCTACCGAGTGTACAGTGAACGATTATTTTCAGTATTTTCAGTACCGTAAGTGCTAAGTGTTGAGTGGCCTTCAGCCCAGTTATAGAGGTCATTTTTACAGTGTAATTATGTGTGCAAACACGCGCAGTAAGACCACTAAGAAGTCCGCGACAAGAGATGCGGGACATCAGTCTCGTTGTTTACCAGTGTTCAATTCATCAGTCGCACTGTTTACCAGTGTTTACTTTTTGTTTACCATTGTGTATCACCAGTTATTTTATTACTTACCGATGTTAAATATTGTTTACCAGTTGTTTACCGCCAGGTTTGCTTATTGTTAAGTGACCGATATTGGTTTATTAGTGTGTAGGAGTAGTGATTAGGCCCTCAGTCGAGATGAGAGTATGTGTGTTTTTGCCGCCAGAGTCAGGGGAGTGTCTGTTCGCATATAGTTAATGACACATCTTCCCAGAATATTGCATTAGACCATCTGCTGACATTGCTCGTATGATATTGGGTTGTGCACAAGCAACCAATGTGCTATATCGTCGCACTGCTCGCTGTACGTTCTTGACTCGGCCTCGCCGTCACAGACATAGGTTATACAGTTGTTGCCAGGCGTTACACTGCTGTAGACTGTCTCTGGGCGAAATGGCACTTTCATCTTAAGCTCACTGGTGTCGACTGGCAGGGTAGACACAGCTTATATAGTGGTCGTACAACGACATGACATCAGTGGTTGTTGAACAATAATATTCGTATATGGGCATACATGTCTTACATTATCTTGCAATATTTAGACATTAACTCTGAGATCATCAGTAATCTTATTTATCCCTTCACTGACTGAAATATATCCCCTTCTGTGTAATGCAAACAGAACATGTAGTCTATCAACTAGGTCGTTGGGGTCTTCAGAAAATAAGTAGCTAGACTTCACGACTCTCTTTGCAAAAGGTTCACAATACATGTTTGCATCAATGTTCTTTCATGATGGGTAGTTTGTGAGATACCTCTGAGCCAGAGTACTTGGTTTGAATCTTCGTTTATTCTGTCTCAACTTCACATATCCTTCTTCATCATCATGTTTACGTTTTTGCTTTGCAGATGCAGTTACTTCATCCTCGTTAGAAGAATATGTATATTTCACATCATCATCAGCATCATCATCATCGTCCTCGGACTTGACAGTCACACTTTCGTACTGGATAGTTGTAACATCCTCGTTTTTCATCTTATGCCTTAGCAATACAGGTTTGTTGTTCACATTGTTGAACGATCTGTATGGTTTTCGCTCTTCATAATACATGTCTGCAACAGGCATATTTCCTTCATCACAGAATGTTTTGGAACTTGATGCATGTCTGGATAATGTTATAGGTGATGGTACAATCAATAGTTTACACAACAAATCAGTATGGTGGTCATCCATTGTATTGCATTGCATCAACAAGTTCAATGCTTGATACCTTGTGTCAAGTAAAGGCATGTTACCTTTACATATAGCAGTATGCCTCTTTAGATTGTCACTACTACCAAATGTCGCACTGCACTTATTACATGATAGTATTCTGGAGGCTGGTTTCTTTTGACACTCACTCTGTTAATGTCGCAGTGCATTGCAACATTTACTGAATGTCTTGTCGCAGTAACTGCATTGTTTTCCATGAAATTGTTGAACATTTAGTGAAGTTTTGCATGTAGGAAAACATATAATTTTCGATTGCATGTTTTCCCTACTTTTCATCATCTTCAAGTATATGACAACTTAAACACGTGTACTACTACTATGCAGTGCAGACTCCTCTTCTGCAGACTCCACTCCTCTGCAGACTCCATCCCTCTGCGGACTTCTCCCCCTTCCAGACTCCTCCCCTCTGCAAACTCCACCCCTATGCGGACTCCACCCCTCTGCGGACTCCTCCCCTCTGTGGACTCCTTCCCTCTGCGGTCTCCTCCCCTCTGCGGACTCCTCCCCTCTGTGGACTCCTGTTTTCTACAAACTCCTCTCTTCTGCAGATTCCTCCCCTCTGCAGGACTCCTCTTTTCTGCAGACTCCTCCTCTCTGGGGACTCCTCTTTTCTGCAGACTCCTCCCTTCTGCGTACACTACTACCTTCACACAGTAGTGTGGCTGTATACAATAGCTTAGCAACTATGTGAATTTCTGGGGTTACTCTAATTTATACCCTCATTCAGTAGGTCGAATACGAAGATAGGTTGTAATTTTCTCTGTAGTGGAGAAGAGGAAAATAGACAAGTCGCTGAAGTAAAATTTGTTCTCAACTACAGCTGATAAATTATATATAATGCCCAACCGGTACATATTTCACATCGTCATCAGCAGACTTGGAGGTCACACTTGCGTTCTCGATGTTCTGGATAGTTGTAGCACCTTCGTTTATCACCTTACATGATAGCAGCGTATGTTTGTTGTTCACATCTTCTCGCGATCTGTATAGCTCGCACTCTTCATAGTAAATGTCTACAACACTCGTAATTCCTTCTTCACACTCAGTGGAGGTTTTTGCAGGTTGTCGTACAGGATGTTCTCGATTGCATGTCCTCAATCTACATACATCTATTTGTCATATGGCCTAAGTGCATTTGTTCTTAACTGTAACTGCTGTATCTTATATTATGTCCAACCAGAACCCTTTCCCATATATTTTTCTTCCTCGTGACAAATTTTCTGTATACTAGCTTCAATGCTGTCTTCAATTTTGTGCGTTTTATACAGTGGTACATTCGAGGTCTTGAAGGCTCTCTCACTATATTCATCTTCGTGTGTTCTGGTTTGGTATATTTACAGTCCAACCATATATTATATTTTTATGCACCTTCTTTTTTCATCTCGCATGTAAGTTGATCTACAATATTCTGTTTCATATGCTTAAGATATGTACAAATATCATCCACCATGTTTGATGAATAAGATACAACATGCATCTTCATAAGACCTCGGAATGCAGATTCTTTCAGTATGAACCCATTCTCAGTTGGTAAGTTTACAGTAGATAAAGGTGTAGGTGCTTTATATGTACACATTTTGGTATTATTGTAATACGACTCACGTCATAGTTTTACCTGATGGTCGTGTATTTCGAGTCGCATGCTGTCTGAAACACATGTTACTTCATAACATTTGAATTCACGACCACACTTATAGCAACAAGTAGTATAGTAAGCCCATTGCATCTTCTTCAAACATTGTCCATATCTCTCATGTTGACGAGCACTGCTACATTTACTAAAGGTCTTGTTGCAGTAGTAGCATGAATATATTGATGCCCGTGGTGAACTGTTCATGTCCAGATCTGATGTTGACGATGATGACAGCGCGTCGGTATTCAATGCAGCTGGTGTCTGCCCTTCATATGTTTTTTTCAGATGTAGGCAATACACTATACCTCTTAGCTGACACAGGAGAGAGTCCCTCACATGATGCAAGATGTCTTTTTAAGTTATCGCGATGTCCAAATTGAGACTTACACTGTTCACATGTTAAGCTAGATTGCTTCATGTTCGTAGAACAAGCAGTTTCATCTCGGCAAGCATTACAGCTCTTAGTAAATGGCTTCTTGCAGAAACAGCATAAATGACTTTCTGACGTATTTTCCATCTTCGCTCGAGACGATGTTCACTCTTCGAAATTCGAATAACAACTAAGGCGATTCCATCAATTTCACATATATATGTGCATATCTTCTTATTTCATCAGTGGGATTTAAATTTTTTATGCGTTATGTAAATATATATTCAGCTAATGTCTCTCCACTGCTACATTACGTTTTACATCTCTCGTGTTCACGTACGTTGCTACTTTTACTAAAGATCTTGCAGCATATGTGACAATGTTTCCTATATGTTGGTGAAGGATTGTGTTCATTGTTCACATGAAGGTCAGAAGTGGGTGATGTAGGTGTATCAATACTTTGTACAGCAGGCGTCTGATTGTCACAATTTTGTAACATTGCCAATGCACTGTGTTGCTTAGCATGTATAAAAACAAGATCTTTGCACTTTTTCATGTTTTTTTAACTGTCTATACGAGTGAACATACCTTGGCATATATGGCATCGATAGCCTGTGCGATATGGATTCAGCTAGCATTTATGCTTTATATGTGTATTTGCATTGCAGGCATATGCAAATGTACTGTTACAGTAGTGGCATGGATGTCTAGGAGATGTGACTGTTGCAGCCATTGTTTTCTTGGTAGGGTACATTGCCTTTAATGATGTTGATGGTTCGGATTTTTCTTTCGCAGATATCTTCCCATCAAAAATTTGCTCTATTCTCAGCAAATACTGATTGGCCTGTGTAGGAAGGAGAGCTTTGCATGTCGTGCTATGCCTTTTTAAGCTATCGAGTCTTCGAAAATATGATTTGCATTTTTTACATGATAAGATAATACATTTCATATTTTTTTGGCAACCAGTACCGTGTCGGCGAGCATTGCAACTTTTAGAAAAAGTCTTCTTACAGTAACGACATAAATAACTTTCTCGATTATTTCCCATTATAAAAAACAGCTCTGTTCGCTTTTCGAAGTCTGAATAGCTACTGAGTTGGTCATCCTATCCTATACTAATATATATACATACATATGCAATGGATGTGACCTTTATGTCAGCTTTGTTAGTGTCGAGACGCTTTCGAGACATGTTAGGCTTCTTTATCGTTGTGTGCGACAGCGCCCTTTATGTTAAACTGTGAGAGCCTCACATAACCTGTTAGGCCCCTTTATGCGCGGTGGTGTTCTTTCTTTATTATGGTGGTAGCTTACATTTATGCTTTATATGTCTCTTCGCACTGTAGGCATATGAAAATGATATGTTACAGTAGTGATGTGATTGTTCCCACCATTGTTTTCATAGTAGTGTGTGCTGCCTTTAATACTTTATCATTGTGTATGGTTCGAAAGACTCTGAGATAATCTATATATATATATGTTTGGGATGACTCTGAGATAACTCTCCCGGCTTGGCCTGCAAGAGTGTGATGTAAATTTCGTAAGAAGGACTTAAATGTTAATCTAATTTGGGAAAACTTAACCCTTTCGTGATGATGGGAGTGATGTTATGAAGTTGCCGAACATATCTTACACGATATAACTTATGCGCACCTATGCTTGTGGGGCTTAAATCGCCATTTATGTTAGGTGGCTCGCATTGTTGAAGTGTTCGGCGCTGTCCTTTCATATTAAAATGCATGTGTCATTGAAGTGTACGGTAGCGCCCTTAATGTTATGCCACTCACGCTTCATCACAGTGTTCGGTGTCACCCTTTATGTTAGGTGCATGCGTCGTTGAAGTGCTTGGCGCCACCCTTTATATTAAAATGCATGTGTCGTTTAAGTGTACGGTAGTGACATTTATACAGCACACGCTTTGTCACAGTGTTCGACACTGCCCTTTGCTAGGGTGCATGCATCGTTGAAGTGTTTGGCATCACCCTTTATAATAGACTGCATGCATCATTGAAGTGCTAGGCATCACCCTTTAAGTAAGGGTTTGTGCATCGTTGAAGTGTTCGGTGCCACCCTTTATATTAAAATGCACGAGCTGTTGAAGTGTATGGTTGCATTCTTTATGTTATACTGTGAGCACTAGGGTGTGTGCATCGTTGAAGTGTTCGGCATCACATATTTATATTAGGGTGCATGCATCGTTGAAGTGTTCAGCATCACCCTTTATATTAAAATGCATGAGTTGTTGAAGTGTATGGCGGTGTGCTTTATGTTATTCTGCGCGCTTTGCCGCAGTGTTTGGCATGATCCTTTATGTTATGGTGCATGCGTCGTTGAAGTGTTCAGCAACGTTCTTTATGTTACACCAAGTGCCATGGCGATGTCCTTTATGTTATGCCTCGCATCACAGCGACAGGGGAAGACTCTGAGATAATCCTCCCAGCTTGGAATGGTAGCGTATGATGTCTGAGACAACCTCTTGCTTGAAATGCAAGAGCATGAAGTATATGATCTGGTAGGAATGAATTAAATGGTAATTGCATTTGGGAAGACTCTGAGATAACCCATGACATAGGGAGCAGTCGGGTGACATGGTAGGGATTTGGGATGGCCCGAAGAAACCCCCTGCAAGAGTATGATGTAGGGGCCAGTCGGGTGATGTGGCAGGGATTTGGGAAGTCTTGGAGAACACCCCCCTGCAAGAGTGTGGTGTAGGGGCCAGTCGGGATGTCAGGGACTACTCGGAGAACACCCTCTTGCCTATGTTATGTATTTGCTGGTTGTACCTTAAATGTTTCGGGACTTATGATTAACTATCCTTGTAAGTCCACCTAGGGCTTAAATAACCATGTGTTAATTTTCCTTGTCTGCGTCGATGCCTATGATATGAATTTAGCGACTACATCTTAAATGGTTCGGGAATTACAGCCAACTATGCTTATAAGTTTTCATAGGGCTTAAATGACCATTTGTTAATTTTCCTTGTCTGCATCGATGTCTATGATATGAATTTGATGAGTACATCTTAAACAGTTCGGGAATTACAGCAAACTATGCTTATAAGTTCACATAGGGCTTAAATGACCATTTGTTAATTTTCCTTGTCTGCATCGATGCCTATGATATGAATTTGACGACTACATCTTAAACGGTTCGGGAATTACGGCCAACTATGCTTATAAGTTCACATAGGGCTTAAATGGCATGTGTAGTTTATATCGTATTTGGGAAGACCCCTCAGCTCCTCATTGCCCAAAAATGAGTCATTTAGCCACATTGTGGAGTCATTAAAAAAATTTTCAAAATTAATATTTTCAGGTAAATTATGGAAATTTCGAGGGAAAAAAGGGACATTTCGAGGGGAAAACGGGAAAAATTGGCGGCGGGATGCAAGAGCAGGACATCATCGGCGGGAGGCTCCCCAGCTCCCTGTCACGACACTGTGTTCGAATGCCCTATTTATAACTACTCACAGTATAAGTCTACTGTTTTAAAAACATGTGTTTTACTCACTGTGTCCAACATATCACCACCACACCTTACTATCCACAGCTGTCCCATGGGGAGTACTTCAACAAGAATCTCCGTTCAGCACTCATTCCTTCTCGTGCTGACAACAAGGACAGGTGGTATCAATACCTTGAATGGTTACAAACGGCNTCCGTTCAGCACTCATTCCTTCTCGTGCTGACAACAAGGATAGGTGGTATCAATACCTTGAATGGTTACAAACGGCATATAATGATTCATGCCATGAGCGAAACAAGTCAATACTTTTCGAACTAATGTTCACTTGCAAACCAAACACTCCTCTTTCCAATCTTTGGTTACTAGCTGATCTCTTACGTGAAGATCCATAGGACATCAAGGAGAATTGGAAAAGAGCTGGTTAATATTTGAAGATGTCACATGGCCAATCCAAAAGAAGATACGAAAAACCCCTTCAAAGTAGGAGAATCTGTGCTGTGCCGAGCACACACACACTTAGTAAAGCCATCGACAAGAGAGTGGCTAAAATTGCCTACAGATGAAAAGGTCTGTACCAAATTCAAAGGTTTATCATCCCAGTTACGGTTGTACTTTGTGACCGAGTTAATTGGAAGTTCGTGTGTCGGGCCTGTTTGTTAGTTTTAGTAGGTCCCCAGTTTAATTTTAATCATGTATATTGTAATATATGTTCATTGTATACAAGTGATTATCATCAGTGTCATGTCTTGTTTCATTGTTCTCGTGTGTGTTTATTATGCTTTTGTACTTGCTAACTGATAAATTTGTATAGTTTAATATGATCTTCAATACNGATCTTCAATATGATCAATACTTGTGTTACTGATCCTGTTTCCAACAAGAAGTAAGTATGGAGAGAAATACCCTATAATGCTTCCAAGAGAGGAATCAGTGCCATTTAAAAAAAACAACAATTTTCCCTGTATTTTATGGTTAATTTATAAGTATTTCATTGCATTAATTATATATAAGTTGGGAATATATTTTATCTCATGTCCATCATCGTTTTGTCGGCGTTGCTAGCCGGCGAACGCTTCAAAATTTGCCATTTGTGTAAGGCGGAGCCATCTAGCAGTGGCCTCCGAAGCTTATGCGCTTGTTTCTCGAAGTGGGCACAGTGTATATATTTAGCACTCTTCCTGCCTTCCGACTGATTACTCGCTTCACCACATGGCACTCAACGTTTGTGGTTTTGTAAGGAAGATAAAAACAGCTATCATCCCTCTTCTCTCATACGCAGCCCCCATCTGGATCACCTCAGCAGCAGCAGCAAATCACCGCACATACGAAGCCCTTCGTATCACCACAAACTCATCCCGCTTCACACACAGGAAAACCTTACTTAAAGACACAAAAACACAAAACCTCATACATCATCTACAAAACCTCACCAAATCATTCATGGAAAAATTTGAAGAACACCCAAATCCTCTCATCAACTCACTCACAGCACACATACCCAGGCTCAAAAGACCTCCATTCTCCACAAGGCATCTCAGGGAAGCCCACCACCATAGACTCCAACTTCAATCCAGCTCCAGTTCCAGCTCCAGTGAAGAAGAGTAAGATGATCAGCAACAGTAAAGAAGACCTGCATCATATAAACAGTGATAGGCCTAAGTGAAGATAATAAAAAACAGTGTATCAATTAAATTCAGTGCAACGGGGTTTTCTACAGGGGGTTCTCGCCTTTTTCCCCAAAATGAAAATGAAACAAATGAAAATTCCCAAAATATCTTCAAAGATATCTCCAAAAATTGCAAAATAAAAACAAAAATAAATAAATAAAAATCAATTAACTCCATACACAGTCAATTAAAAGCCATAACCAGTTTAAAATCAAATAGAATTACAATAGAATTAAGTAAAATAATATTTTAATCAATAATAACTGTAGTAATAAAAAACTGAAGCCATTTAAAATTAGTGGTATGGCTAACAATTAGTATAGCAATAAAAAAAAAACTCCATTTAATTATTTGTTATGTAGTTTAGTTCACCAGTCAACATAGTTTGAGTTTTAGTATTTTATACTACGTTAGTGTTTTCATCTGCTTCCATCATATGTAAGTGTTTACATTAGTGATTTCCTGGCCCCGTTTCGTGCTAACGGTATAGTAATTTTTGTTTATTACTTTTACAGAGATCGCAGTTCCCGTAACTATTGTACCGATGTTTATAACATCGTAGTTTGGGGGAGCTGCAGCCTCGCAGCCTTAGTACGCTGTTTGCTGCAATGTAGTATCCGTGCCTTCTGTCACGCCTCCCGAGGAACGGCCAAGGCGGCTTTTTGGTTCTTGGTCTCCGCCTGCTATCTCTTCTCGTCATAGCCCCAAGTTTGGTTCAACCTACCTTTATTATGCATCATTTTTATTTTCTGCCCTTATTTTAAATTTAAGGAATTCAAAAACTATGTATATTTAAAATATTTTATTTTTCAGAGAAAGTTTAACATTAAAGAAATAATGGCATCTTGTGTTATACTTGTATACGTTTTCATTAAGTAATTTTCCTGGCATTCAAATGTCATTGTACTTGTGTTTAAAAAATCTTGGAAGGGGGCCCTCATTTTTTACCGCCAGTCTTAATATTTCCATTAATAATGTTAATAATCGTTAACTATAATTTCCATGACGTCTGTAACATGTTATAAAGTTTGCAATTCTTTAAAAATATAAATGTGACTCCTTCATTAAAATGTTATTTATTTAAAATTTGACTTCTAGATGATTTTATAAATTATTATTTCAATTTACTTCACTCTTTATTCATTATTGTTGGTTAACCAGCACGCATATCTGTAATATACATTTGGTAGTAGTCTAATATATTGAAATAATGCCTACACAATATTTAGATTTTGGAAGGCCTTTTTTTGTAAACACTGCACGTGGATTTCACAGATTTCAGAGGATTACACACCTAACCATTATTATTTTTTTAAATTATTAACCTATTGTGAGCCATCGACAACCACTACCTTTGATGACATCATCGTCCCCATTGCGAATAACATCACAGAATGGGTTTAAAATTAAAAACAAACATTAGATTTAAAAAGAATGCATTCATAATATTGAGATCCCGTTTTTTTTTTTTTTTTTTTTTGGTAATTTGTGATTTTTTTTAAATTTCGGAATAAGAACAGTTTAATTACAGGAGGAAGGTTAAGATTTTGTGATGTCATTCATAATGGTGACGATAATTTTGCCGTGATAACTGCAAACTATCTAATGTGAAAACGCCATTTTTTAGGAAGCGCTAAAACCGTTGTAACTTTATATGTAAGATCAATGTATTCAACAATCATTATTTTACCACCATAATGATATGTGCATTTGAACATCATGTAAGAGAATTTCAACAACTGCATTTGGAGAACTGTTTATTGTTAATTAAGAGAACGCACGTTCGATACTTTTCATTTGCAGTAGCAGACTTCGTTTTCACAACAGTGGAATGTAAACTACGGAATATTCAAAACACTGTGTTTAGTAAGTGTTGTGTAAATGGGATAAAAACAGTGAATCCAACTCAAAACCAATATTTACTAATCAGCATTTAAGTCAAAAGTACAAAACATTGCAAAATTTTAATTATTTCATTAAAAAAATTTAAGCCAAAATACATTTTTCGCTAGAATGTGATAACAAACAAAATTACAGGTACGTAAACGTGCTTTATACAAACACGAAAAAAAATATATGTATCTAAGTTATTTATGTGTTTTAAAACGTTTAAATAGTTTGAATTATGAGTGAATATATTTCAAAAGTATTGATCACATTCAAAAATTACCTATTTATAAATATTATAGATTTAATCTAAATTATAATGGTTTCAAATTACAAAATACCGTATCATAAATCTGCTATGTACGTACATAGAACTACATCAAACTGCACACCACTATACGAACAACTATTACAGTCTTTCTCCTCACTAGGTGGTCTAGTAAAGTTTTCTGGTGAATTATACAGTGTAAGTTGTTCGTAGAACTCGTGATAAACTCTGGGTATCAAATGTTGACGACAACGCTGTAGCAAATGTTTCATCATCTCAGATATACCAAGCCTTTCCTGGTAACATTGAAAATGCCCTGTTTCGTCGCCCTGCTTTATTCTTTTACATAAGCGCCGCGAATTATTTATCCAGGTAGTCCAATTTAACACAAATAAATTGTGGTTCAGAATTCTTGTAATGAAACCGAACACTATTTTTTATAGGTGAACGTATTTGTTCGGTCGTTCATTGTCGTTCCAACTTGAGTCTGCTCATAAGGCAATGATGAAATTATGCTGTTTTTTTTAGGTACGAACTGGGACCTAGCAGCATTAAAAATACTAAAACTATCATAAAGAAAGACTGCTGCATTAAAGGACTGCGGATGATTATGGGCCATTCTCATGACTTGTCTCAAATCTTCCGGGGTATATACTGGCATGATTTTTGATTTGGCCTCGATTTTCGAATGAACCGAGTCTGCTTCCATTAGATAATGGCCCAGCTCGAAAGAAAGTTATCAGTTTTTCCAAGGTTGGGTGAACTGTAACTGCATGAAGGAATATGATGCTGAAATTACAGTCTTTGTTTACAGCCAACCTCCCGTGGCGCAGTTGGTTGGTGCGCAGCCAGTCTGGGTGCGGGAGGTTTTGGGTTCGAATCATAGTTAAGTAATTGGTGTTAGTGTAAGTAAGGTCATGTGTTAGTTTGTAAGCCATCCTCTGATGAGCCATCAGGCATTACACCAAGGGACGTTAATAAGCCCTTTCCAATACAGTTTTTCTTGTTGACCTCCGCCACTATTAGACAACATTCGTGCATGAACATTTTCTGGATGAGCCATTACGTACTTGTTAATACACACTGATAATTCAACGCTTCCTCTTTATCCTTCATTCTCATCCCAAATGTATCACTGAACATCTGCTGTCCCCAGATTATAAATAGTGAGGTTTTCAACCGCAAGTTTCCGTACATACTCGTAGTAAAACGGCCCAGCAGCTCCTTTGGGGGTGGTCAGAACAGTCTGTAAATCAAAATGAAATCGTCTTGTCGCCTGATGCCGCTTACTTGTTCTTAGCCCTTATTGCCCTTGCTACTTCCTTTGTTGCAATATTTTGTGTGTGTGTGCTTCTTGGTTTGCAGTTTTTTTGGCCTCTGGCATGCTGTCAAAGGTGGAGCAAATTTTATAGACATCCACTGTGTTTACTTCAGGCTACACAAGATCCGAGGACTGGCGCGCGGACTTCAAGGCTACGAATTGAGTCTGATCGGGTTATTATTCGCGCTGAGGTAGCTTACTGTAATTTTGTATAAGGCAGCTGATGCGTGTTGTAATGGGGTGCTAGGGACTGTAGTGGCACCTGAGGCCCGTGAGCCTTCCTAGGGAAAACCCCGAGTGCACCCACCCGCCGAGAGGAGTTCCTGTTTCCGGCCTGGTTCCCGATTCAGCAGGACCTAGGACGACTAGAACGATGTTTGGTAACTCTTTTACGAGGGTTGTAAGAAAAGTGATAAAAACGTTTAGTCCCACGAAATTCACTGGCGCATACACTGAGATCGAGTAAAAAGGTTGTAAGCCTACCCTTACAATAACCCAATTTTTTTATTTATTTTGGTACTTTTGAGCTGATTTTTTTTCACATAAGACTTACTGTGGTTGTGTTTCTTTATAGCTAGTGTTGCTTGCCACGTCAATTATCTTTAAATTGTATGCCTAAACAAGGTTTGAGGCATTATTTGGCTTCAATTTGATACAAGTGAATGGTTTTTCCTATGGTTTCGATTGCCGCTGCAAATTATCTCTGTAAATCCAGCTCAACGTCTCTGCCTTATTCATTTTATCTATATGTAGTGTAATTGAGGTTTGTAGGTAATTTGACGTGGTAAGTGGTTTTTAAATATGTCTGTCTTTCTACTCGCCTGCATATAATCGGCTATAACTAACTTAATATTAGCGGTAAGACACGCGGCTATACGGGCAAAAAAGACTAGTAAACTAGCGCGGAATTATACATAACGATTGACCTGCAACACACGGGTGTGTTAAACGAACGGGAGCTGCAGCAAAAGAAGACGCAGGGGTAATGAATTAGTTCAAGTTTCCAGCCTGACTAATAACAAAACTTCTACTACCAAAGTCAAATAAACGCGAGAAGAAATTTTTAGTTGATTTAAAAACAACAATGTAACGTGCCGTAAACAGGTGTTACTTCGTACCTGCTGGGGTAACTTTGAGCCACTCTAAATATTTGCTCTGGTGTCATTTGGAGAAGGAATAATAAAGGCAGATATTATTCAAAATTTAAAACACACAGATATAGTTCGCTGTTTATTTTCCAAAATCTCATATCATAAAAAACTTTATTGATTCAAAGATACTCCAGTATGTACAAAGCAACCCCGATTTATGACAACAGTTTTTCTAATTTATGGAAATTTTCTCTTTTATAATTTTAATGTTTGCATTCTAAAACTTCGACATGTCGTGAATAATAATTATTGTGTCCATATTATTGTTCAACGTACTTTAAACGGGTGCCACCCTACTCTTAAAGAAGGTAGATAATAAATATATTCAAATAACTCCAAGACACTGTGTGGAAAGTGAACTCTGCGACTCAGTCGTTTAGCAAATGATGACGCGTGTACACAGACCACTGGTCAGATGGAAAAAACCTTTTTATTGTGAACATTAATGCGGACTAGCGATTCAGATGACGTTAGACGAAGAAGCTTATAAGAAGTTTAAATAATTCCAACTTAGGTGTTTTCTTATGGCAGCGAAATTTACTTGTGAAAGGCTTGTTTATTAAAGAAAAACTTGCAATTTAATAATCCCACTGTAAACAGAAAATGTGTGCTGACAAATGAAATTTAGAATAAATTTTATATGAAATGCGGTTAATATTAGGTACCACATATAAAAACGATTCAGCTATTATCATTTACACAGCGATTTTTTTAAATATATCTTTTTATAATAAACAATTCCAAAATAAAACTTATATTTGCATGCAAAGGAAAGTGTTTGACGAGACACTCCCGCCAAGAGCCACGATAGCTAACGATTTTAAGTAGTGAATGAAAACTACCCTATCGTGGATGTAGTTACTTCTTGATCACATTTCATGGCAACTGCTGATCTATAACACAATTTCAATAAATTAGAGTTCTAAAATGTAGTAAAATTTTGGTGCAATGACAAACACAGCTAAAATCGAAATTAGATAGGCTTACTGCGGCTTAAAATTATTAAAATGATTTACTTGAAAACAGCCATGAAATAAAATATCATTGCATGATATGGCTACGTACTATAATACACATAAAATTAGAAAATCTTTAGAACATGTGTTATGAACCAACCGAAAAAAAGTCAGTGGACTTAACGTAAGTTTCCGCATAGACATTAAATGGCATGAAACGAAATCCTCTAGTTTAGAAGTGGTTATTGTAGCAAGAAGATCGTCGTTGTGGTTTTGCCTATGGATATTTTTATGATTATTTTAATTATAGCGCGGCCTTTAAGGGGAATGGTGCACGAAAGCAGTATATATGCCCGATATTTGTCATAAGTATTTTTTATAGATTTTATTGAAATTTTGGCACGACAGGACCTAAGACGTAAATAATGATTTTGAACACCTTACAATGTTAGATAATCATTGCATTTATTATTCTCGGGGCACTAACTGAATATAGAAAGTATGATATTCTTTCTTATATTCCATCACTGCTCCGAGAATAATAAAGGCAGTAAATATCTCACGTTGTAAGGTGTTCGAAATTATTATTTATATCTTGTCGTGCAAAAAGTTTTGAAAAATCGTCTGGAAAAAAGTGACAAATATTAGATAAATAAGCCTATACTGTTTTCGTGCACCATTCCCCCTAGGCTCAGCTCCACCCCTTTTGCAGAAATTCTTCGTTTTGCGTCATTATTTCGGACTCATTGCAATGACTGGCAACGTATGATTATAGAAAATTTACGTTTTACGACTTGTTTAATGGTTTTGTGCGTACACTGAAAAAAAATATTGTTGTAGGAACCACAAATCTGTAGCCGTTAACCCCCAAGACTTAAAATAGGGACAACAGTCTGTTTGGTTGTGACTACCCTACGAATACTGTACATTTTATTAAAATGTCAGTGCATCACAAATCAGTGACGTCATTACTTTCTATAGAATAGATTGTTGCGATTACAAAGGAGTAGAGTTCTGACTACAATCCAGTAGGGTATTCCCTACAATGCTTCTCTGATGCCGCTACAGAGCTGTTTGTGCACCCAGCAGTAACATATGGTAGTGCTATCAATCCGTTACGTTGCTTCAACTGAGCAGCATGGTGGCCCCAGTAAGAGTGTGGTAATACTGACTATCTGCTATATTGCCTTTACTGAGTGGTATGGTAGCCCTAACCATCTTGTGTGGTCATTGTAATTTCCTCGTCGGCTCATAGGCTGCGTTTCTATTTCTAATTATTTTTCAGAACTTGAAACATTCCTTGTGGAAGCAGGCAGCCTCGAACTGCCGGGTCTTATATTGATAAACGGACACCTTAGACCCCTCGGCTATATTATATCAGTTATGATATACAGGTTTTTTAATGTATTTGTTTTAAATTGTTTAATTTGTTTTAAAGCATGTCATGTAACGTGTCTGCAGACGAATCTTGACGCGACGAATTCATATATGAGTTAGCTTATTTATTTAATAAGATAATATTTCCTTTATGTTATATATATTTATATTATATAGCACTGGGTGTCATCTAATATAAAAATGTTTTTACGTGTAACGTTTGAGTAAATAGGTTTTGCTTTCACATCAGATAATTTGTAGTACCGATAAAAATATGGCGTAAGTTATTTTAATTTTATGTCCTGTTTATGTACGTGATATACGTCTTTTAAAAACAAATAGGACAATCCAGCGCCCTCGTTGCTATTACTACGTTTAACGCCTAGCAAAGCTGTATCTGTCAACACTTTAGAGGCTGCACATTACCCTCGCAGATTGTTAACAGGCTCCACTAAATAAATATTACTTCACAACAGCAAAATTTTCCTATTTATCTTCTGCGTTGTCAATTATACTAGTTCTATATTCTTTAAAAGAATTAGAGAATGCCTTTGACAGTCTGCGACACTGTTGTAATTACCATACTTTTTCTGTAAACTTAAAAAAAAAAACCAGGTGATTTCTACACAACATTCTGTTGCAGTTATCAAACAGCAGTGTTGAGTTTACAATATCTTGTTCTGTTATCGTAACGATCCTGTAAGATTGTGTTCACAACTATCTGTATTGTTCCTACTACAGAAAACACTGTTCCTGCTACAGAATAGATGGTTACCACAACAGAATAACTTTGAACAATATTCAGATTGATCTGCCAACACTTTGGATTGTAAAGTGTTACAGGACATTCCGTTGCTGGTACTAAAGTTAAGTTTTCGCTACCATAACATACCATTACAGATTTGTTCTGTTAAATCATCTCTGCTGATTTCTTTCAATGTAATTTTTGTGTTATCTGCTTCTTGTAAAAAGTCGACTAAGTATTTATATTTTATCAACAACTTCTTGCTTTTGGCAAACAGGAAATAAACCACAGTGAAAAATTAGATACACGTGTATTAAACAACTAGTGAATAGTAAATTTTTTATAATCAAACGTTTCCAATAATACTTCTGAAACTGAAATGATGACACGAAAACGACGCACTTCTGCAAAAGGAGTGAAGCCGAGCCTGAAGGTAGCCTATATCAGCCTGGGTAAATACACATGGCATTTACTACCATAAGTAATCAACTTACACTTCGTTACATACATATATACATGTCTTGCGTAGTTTGTAAACCTGCCCGCACAACTAGTTTGGCAATCGAACTTTGTGACAGAATAATACAGTTGCCACTAGTGGCTGTTCATTGATGTACCGATGTTGAACCACATTTAGTTCTCTCCAAGATTGCATTAGCGTACTTCTAATTATTTTGTACCTCTTGTTCAGCTAGTCTGGACGGTGATGAATAAAAACGGTTTTTTTTTTGCTTAACTGTTTGCGCCATTTTGTTTGGTGAGTACTCTTAATGTACACGTTGTAAAACAAATGAAGTTTGCAGCATAGGAAGGGAACATATTAAGAGAGTTTGTGAAACTACATGAAAACAAAAATTAGATAGCTCGATGAATGAACATACACACAAAAATTATTTTATGTGGTAAGCATTTTTAATATTTCCTGTATTGTTATTGTTTGGAGTTGTAAATTATGTGAGTGTAATTTGGAATTGTTTAAATTTAAGTATTATTAATATCTAATTATTAAAGTATTTTTGATTATGTATTGTACAAACAAGTATGCCTGACATATAAACACAAGCAATAAAATTCATTCACGTACAGGCTATATAATATGTAACATTTTAAGTACAACAAATTTCATGTTTATGCTTTCACGCAATTTATAATATAACTAATGAATAATTTTATATTTTTATGGTTATCAGGTCATTTATTGTACACTTGATTCATATACGTGCAGTACAATAACATGACCATACTGAATATGTATTAATATTATTTAAATTCAAACACTACCTAGTTACACTTTAATTGCCCTGTGCTAATTGATTTGAGGCATAAAACATTAATACAGTAGATATTAGAGCGGTCATCACAATCGAAATTATTTAATGCATATACACATATTGTGCATCTCACTGAATACTATAACATGTATAATAATTACAGAAAACATGGAGATATATCTAACAATGTGTGAGATGCGGATGTATGAACTTTTTGTTGCGTACAGTTTTACGTAAACTTAATTGCTATAAAAGTTCACAACTTGAATTAAAATCAAGCCTCTCCCCCCTCCTTGCTGTGACTTGAACTTCTACAACTAATCTCTGTTCTGTGGTTGAGGTTTTACTTTATTTCAGGGGAAGAGGTTTGTCACGGCAATAATTTAGGTGTTAGTTGTTTGTTTAGTTACGCAGTTTTTTAAAAATAATTCTGTCCTTAAATATTAAAAAAAAATGTTGTTATTAATTTTACCAAAAAAACTTGATAAATGTTGCAATTATTACCAATTTAAAGGACAAACTTCCTTCGTACAATTTCTTGGTCAAGTTTATCTCATTAACACAAAACATGCCAGTGAAATATTCAATTGTTTATGAAGATATAAAAAAAAAGGTTCCCAAACAATTAGTTTTCCGTTATGATAAGGCAACAATTTAAAACTAAATTTAAGAGGTTTAGATACAATAATTTCAAACACTGTAATTAACTGCTCCGAAATGCGAAATTTTTCTATAAAAAATATTGTGTATGTTAAAAACTCTTTGTTTAGTCTTTGCCAAAATTGAAATAATTACAGCGAAAAAACTATTAACTTTACACCTAAGAGTATATGTATCGGCGCGGGATTGAATCTTCCCACCAATATGACGACTGGAGTGTTGTGATTAACATGTGGTAGTGTNGAGTTCCCTACAACCCGAGCGGTTGCATTTGTTCAACCCTGCCTGTCGTCACCAGGCCTTGAGGCGTTGCAAGCTGGGGCCTGGCCTCGCACTTATTATCTCAGGATGCATCGTCGTGTGATGTTTGTGAAGAAAGTTAGCATGTGATAAGTACACTTTACCGGCAATCTATTCGCCAAGACTGTTGCCAGGGCTAGTCAAAGCTAAGTCTATCCAGCGTTGAAGACGTGCGGTACATCAGCCTCCGAGGGCCATTATAATATATAGTCGTGACTAACAAAAAAACCGCGTAACTTTAAGTCAAACAATTTTTGTATTTTTAAATGATTGTTAAATTTTTTTCCTTTATTTTTGAATATTAGCAAATTTTTACAAGTAGATCCCTCATCACTGGCTTTACGCGCTGTCCTATGCCAGTGGACTGAGTTAGGTTTGGAACCAGTGGCTTTCGCTAGTCGCAGACAGAGTGAAGACTGGGTAGTGGGTATATATGAAAAAGGAATCCTTGCATGTATTTATGGGCTTGAAAAATTTCTGCCATATATTGAACACGACGAATGTGATCTCTAGACGGACAATGTCAAATGTGTAAGCAGGCTCAGCNGAGTTCCCTACAACCCGAGCGGTTGCATTTGTTCAACCCTGCCTGTCGTCACCAGGCCTTGAGGCGTTGCAAGCTGGGGCCTGGCCTCGCACTTATTATCTCAGGATGCATCGTCGTGTGATGTTTGTGAAGAAAGTTAGCATGTGATAAGTACACTTTACCGGCAATCTATTCGCCAAGACTGTTGCCAGGGCTAGTCAAAGCTAAGTCTATCCAGCGTTGAAGACGTGCGGTACATCAGCCTCCGAGGGCCATTATAATATATAGTCGTGACTAACAAAAAACCGCGTAACTTTAAGTCAAACAATTTTTGTATTTTTAAATGATTGTTAAATTTTTGACGTGACAACGTCTTATAATTCGATAGAGCCGGCTGCACGCACGAAAAAACATGACTCATGCGGCGTTACCTCGCTCTGAGGCGTTCCATGTAAGGCTTGAAGTGCAAGCGAGAGCGCGGAACGAGCGAAAAAACATTCATCAAATTCATGAAAGACATGTTTAATGTCGATTGTGCATCAGACGTTAATAACTCAACAACACTAGGAGGCACCACCATCGATTTGACTTTTTCAAGACACATTAAACTCGAAACACTCCCTTTCATTTCCTACTTTTCCTATCATCGTCCTATTCTCAACAGAATAACACAGATTGTAAGAAATTAAATATTACACATGTTTAAAAGTTGTAAAACAATTGCTCAACGCACATTTATACTTGTAAAAACTATTAAATTGAAAAAAAAAAATTGACATAATTGTATTTATGCGTACAAATAAATCTCACTTGATCAATTTCATTGTGATTTCCAATTACCTCCTTCTCTATATACATACAAATCTATTAAACAAATGAAATTAAAATTTTCTTTTGAAAAATGCTACCATTCCATCAGTATTTTCTTAAGACGTTGTCACGTTCAACTATCGTCAGTAAACCGACTTTACAGACAACCAATTTTTTTTCCTTTATTTTTGAATATTAGCAAATTTTTACAAGTAGATCCCTCATCACTGGCTTTACGCGCTGCCCTATGCCAATGGACTGAGTTAGGTTTGGAACCAGTGGCTTTCGCTAGTCGCAGACAGAGTGAAGACTGGGTAGTGGGTATATATGAAAAAGGAATCCTTGCATGTATTTATGGGCTTGAAAAATTTCTGCCATATATTGAACACGACGAATGTGATCTCTAGACGGACAATGTCAAATGTGTAAGCAGGCTCAGCATGCTAACGTTGGGCAGGTAGTGACGCAGATTCCCCAGGCACCCTGGAGCACTGTTCAATTGGGATATCTTTGGTCCCTTAGATCTGAAAAGGGAAATGTATTTATTTTAATCTTGCTGGATACGTTAACCAAATTAGTTATTTCACTACCATTATGAAACTTGAAAGTGTCGTCCTTTGTTAAGGCACTCACCGATCAGGTGTGGAAGGTAGTTATTGCTCCTGTTGTGGTTATTACAGATAATGCTAAGTACTTCACCTCCAATGTTTTTAGGAATATGTGTTTTCGCTGGGCTATAAAACATTTTACTTCCAGTCCTTACTACCCCAAAATCAATTAGNTGTTTTTAGGAATATGTGTTTTCGCTGGGCTATAAAACATTTTACTTCCAGTCCTTACTACCCCAAAATCAATTAGATAGAAATGTTTAATAAGAATATGAAGGCTTTCTTAACCATTTTTTATAATCAGGACCACTCTAAGCAGGATCAGGATTTTGATTTTATTAACATAGAATTCAATAGTGCTTTACATGATTCCACAGGAGTTCCTCCCTCACTCCCTTTCCTTGGTCGTCCGCTTAGCCATCCCTTGTTAAATATTTGGAATATCCCCCCTTTACCCTCTCCCCTTGGTGATGCTGACCGAAATCGCCTGCTTGAGGAGGTCCACCGTAGGCTCGGGGAAGCGAAGCTACAGGTAATAGCTAAGATGGTCATGGGCAGGTTGTCAGTTAATTTCAAGCTAGGGGACTGGGTCTCATGTACGAATTATATGTTGGCAGATATGGGGAAGAATATAATGGGTATGCTTATACCAAAATTTCTGGGCCCGTTTAAGATAAGTAAGTTTCTAGGTACTAACACTGTTAGCCTTTTTTCGCCCAACTCAAATCGATCATTCAGTAAGGTGCATGTGTCTCAGCTAAAACTTTATCTGCAATGCAGTTAGCTGTTTGATGATTATGTTTTGTACCTGCAGTTGGGCTGCTCATGTTTGCTTTGTATATGCAAATTGTTTCCTTAACACTTTTCCCATGTTGTCTTGGTTGTTTTGTATTCCCTCTTCTAATCCATTGTTATTTTGCATGCTTCCCATCTTCCCACCAAATCGCGCTGAGCCCATCATGCGCCGTCAACGTCATGCTGCTGAGATGAGGTTCGAGTCGACTGATGAAGAGGCAGAGTTTCATTTGATGTCTCCAACCGCAACCCCCTTTGATGTTGGCATTTTGCCATAACAGGTGCTCGAGATGAGACCCGCTCTGACAGCGCTGAGTGGCTTTCCACTTGGTTGCCCATCGTCCCTGGGGACAGCAATTTCAAGAAGGAGCTGATCTATACAGATGTTATTGTGAAATGTTGCTGGACAGTTCTACGTGTTGTTTTACATATTACTTTGGAAATCTAATCATTCCCTGGGCTTTTTCTTTTAATCTTCAAATTTCTACTTCAGTGTATAAAAGTTTAATAAACTTTTTATAAAACCTTTCCTTAAATATAAATCAACTAAAATGTGAAAAACTAAACCGTAGTTATTTGATTATGGTGAAAAAGGTAAAACGAAATCATTTGATTATAGTAAAAAAGGTAAAACGAAATTATTTTATTGGAGTGAAAAAGCTAAAACGTAGTAATTTGATTAGGGTGAAAAAGCTAAAACGTAATTATTTGATTAGGGTGAAAAGGCTAAAACGTAATTATTTGATTAGGG
Source organism: Clitarchus hookeri (assembly GCA_002778355.1). Lineage (NCBI taxonomy): Eukaryota > Metazoa > Arthropoda > Insecta > Phasmatodea > Phasmatidae > Clitarchus > Clitarchus hookeri. Next base: position 750,195 of record NQII01000579.1, on the reverse strand, counting down.
TTTCTACTCATGTATCTCTGTGTATTATATAGTAATTTTGTCAAGATTTTCACGGACTGGTCGCCAGAGCACAGGTTTTAGCATGGGGTTGTGACGCTAGTGCCCATAACACTAGTCGTCTTCGTCACTTTCAACTTTGCATGGTGGAATGCTCTATACTCGGCTCGGAATCCTTCCCTTTTCCACCCCTGATCTAGCTCCCTTGATTTCCCCTCCTCTAGCGCATAGATTTGTTATGAATTGGGCAGTTTATTTAAGTCGTTGCACACCTTGCTCCTCTTCCTATTGTAAGCCTGGTCTCGTCGCCTGAAGTGTACCTGAACAGCTGCTATAATGGTCTAGATTGCCAATTTTGTCATCCTACGGATGTATTGCCGTGATGAGGCACTTTGTATTTTATTTTGTCGCCTGAGCCACCAAGAGTTTGAGCAATTCTAAACCGTGAGTCGTGGACTCTGAGTTTGTATGTTAACTGGGCCTTTTTAATTGTTTTAATGTTTTGTGTGGCGTAGATGTGTTGTCTTGGGTATGCAGTAAGGCTAGTTTTTTTTTTTTTTTTNTAATTGTTTTAATGTTTTGTGTGGCGTAGATGTGTTGTCTTGGGTATGCAGTAAGGCTAGTTTTTTTTTTTTTTTTCCCCAAAATTGTGGTCTTGTTTGCCAATCTAAATTTGGTTTCTGCTTTAACTAAAACCTAGTATTGCTGTTTGTTTNCCCCAAAATTGTGGTCTTGTTTGCCAATCTAAATTTGGTTTCTGCTTTAACTAAAACCTAGTATTGCTGTTTGTTTCCTTTTTAACGTGTTGTGTTAGTCTTGTTTGCTGCCCAAGAATTATCTCATTTTCTTTCAAATGCTTTGTNTTGTTTCCTTTTTAACGTGTTGTGTTAGTCTTGTTTGCTGCCCAAGAATTATCTCATTTTCTTTCAAATGCTTTGTGTCCACGACTCTCGCGTTGAACATAGTCTACCTTTTTAACTGTGCTTGTTCATTAAAATGTTTAATTTGGCTGGAGTTTTGACGGGTCACTTGACTGCCTCTGCCAAACTTCATATTTTATGTAACATTTTAAATTCAATATTTTAACTTGTTAGTTTTATAAAGAGGAGTCTTTACTGGGCTCTCTAAACTGCCCTTCTTTTTTAATTGCTCTTTTTCACAGTCTAGTAAAATAAAATGCTTTAATTGTAAACCACAATTTATAATTGATTTAAATAATCTTTATTAATTTGGTAATATGTAAATTATATTGTTTTACATATTATATAATCAAGAGAGCAATTTATTAAATACATTATGTTCTTGTCAAGTTTTAGTCAACTTTTTGTTTGTATCTGGAATAAAATTGCTATGGTGATATTTTGTCTTTCTAATTGCAAGTTGCTTGTTATAAAATCTAGGGTACTGCTTAGTCATTATATATATTTAATTTGCATATATATATCAACTGAAATTTCTTCCTATATTATTTGTGCTTCGGCATACTATGAACTGCATTACCTCCTTAATTAACTGTTTAAGGCGCTGCATATGTCTAAATAGCCTCAATTTTCTCTTAGTCTGGCTGAATACCAGTTTCAGAAATAACGTTTCTTAAGTATTTGACTGTAGTTAACATGATGTTGCATTTATCTGGTTTTAACCGCAGGTTGCCTTTTCATAATCTCTCAAATACCCTGCATAAATCCTGCAAATGTTCTTCCTTAGTTTTTGAAAACACAATTAAATCATCTAAATAAACAAAGAAAATCTGACCTATCAATTCCGCTAATGTATTTTCTGTAAGTTAGGCAAAAGTAGAAGGGGCATTCACTAAGCCAAAAGGCATTTTAAGACAATGGCAATGTCAGTCCGGAATTTAAAATCCAGTTTTCTCTTGGCCCTCCGGCGCTATGACAACTTGTCAAAACCCACGAACCTAATTGTTCATTGAAAAATACTTGCACCGTCCAACATATCTTAAGTCCCGGCAAAAAGTATATGTACCTCTTTGATACTTTATAAAGGCCACAGAAATCAATAACTGGTATAACTTTTGTTCTGTTTGCTGTTTTCTGCATGTTAGATCATAGGTGCTGACCAGGTACCATACCATAGCTTTACACTTATCATAATGTCGATGTGTTCTTTTAACGTAGCTTTCTGGCCTTGAGGGACCCTATACGGATGAAGACTAATTGGTTCTGCATCACCTGTCTCAAATCTCTGCTTAACTTTGTCCATGCATCCCAAAATTTGCCCATTTTTGAAAAATACATCTTCATTTTCTTTTAAAGTTGTAACTATGTTATCCTTATCTACTTTATTTAAATGTTCTAAATTCATATGCTCACAGTGATAGCCGAACTGCTCTTCACTTGGGACAAAATCAAAATGCTCAACTTCTCATCTTCTATTATGTCTAACCCATTAAAAATTTCAGCTTCTGTACACTATCCAAAATTGCGATTCGTACTTCCTAAATTATCTACAACAACATATTCATTTGACGCAGGCGTGGCATCTTCACTTAAATTAACACTCTAAATAATAAAATTCTTCCCTTTTTCATCGAAAGGGGCCCCCAAAAACTACTGTATAACCTCGGGGAACTGCAAAAAATTAATCTGACTTGGGGACCTCAATTTTCCTCAACCCTACACAGACTGGACTCCGATTCAACAAATTCGCCTAATTGCACTGGCTTGAAAACGAATTATCTTCTCTTCAATTCCTTTGTTCTAACACAACACAATATTTTAATTATCTANGGGGGGGGGGGGTATTATGACTCGTGTCCCTGACACAAAACCCAATAACACTGCGCTGATCGCAGTGCGCCCCTCAGACTATTCAAATTTGCCACCACTCCACTGCGCTTCGGATCTCAGTTCCTCTACCCTTGCTCCATCTTTACCACCTCGTCGGTTAACTCCCTCCACGCATGCGCGATAGCCCGCCTTTACCACTTTTCGTTTGTATTAATTTCCTATAGGTAGCGATAGGCTGGCGATGGAATCGAGTAGAGTCGAGTAATGGGACCAGGAAACAGATATATCTCGATTCCAGAATCTAGTCCATGGGAACTTCTGCTGCTATCTATAAACTGTTAAAATATTACGCCTGTTGACTGGGAGTGTTGGGTTAAGGAAAGTTTTGAGGGATGGTAAAAACATATTGTTAGTTATTTTGTGAATTTGGATACTCGACTAAGTGCCAGACACCGTTGACAGGCTGTGCCAGTTGTTGCTGCTGGTGATGATATCAGGGAACGGCGGGCTGTTCGTCTGGACGTACGCAGTCCCTCGGTGAAATATTGGAAGAGCCCCTCGCTCCTGATTTTGACATGGAAAATATTGTGGGCCTATTCAGGCTAACCCATATGCCTTAAACTGTAAAATCTCTGGGTTAAACATACTGGCTGTTTAGTAATTAATGTGAAACAGGGTAAAGGTGGGTTATAGGGGACCCCTACCCCGAAACGCCCGTAGGCAATTCTTGAAATAAAAGACACGAAGTTTGAAAACTTGCAAGTAATTACTTCTACACAGAGACACTTACATTACTTTAGGTGAACACTTTATACGGACTCTGGCCTGCAACCCGCCAGATAGGCAAAACTGCGGAAAATACACATTTGTGCATAAGAGAGAATTATTGCTGCATAAAGCTTCCCTGGGTGATGCTATTCGCGGGGAAGAATGGGTGGCGTCTCAATGTGCAGAAAGAACAGGTTCCGGTACATTGCATTAGACTATTGCAGCTAAAGGTGATTGGCGCGAAAATTTGAAGGCAACCAGAGCACGACGCAGCGTGCGCCGACAACTTAAGACACTTGATGGCGACTGAATATGGCCAGCACATGCGGCGTGAACTATGGTGGCACACGGCTCACCCTGCTGTACTTTCTTCTTCTTGCCTGTAACTTGCAACAATTAAAAGTACATGAAAACTTGCATGATAAATATTACCTGAATAAAAACACTTACAATCTACACTTGGATGGCATGAAATGAGGATTAAACAACTGAGGTGAAAAATATGTGAATTCGAGAATTACAAATTAAAAACCCTGAAATTTTAGTAGGGGCATCTCTGAAAATTTACACTCTTAGTGTGTCTTTATTTACTTTCAAATACATCCTTTGAAATTGCTCTACAAATTATATACACTGGGTCTGCCAATATGCACCGTCGCCCACCTGTGGGCAGGTGGTGGGGTAAGTGGTTATGATGCAAAGCTCTGCACTTTCACACACACGTACTGCACTCGCGTCAGCACTCAAGGTGCGCTGCAGCTACACTTGTGCAGTTTATTTGGTGTACACGTGCGTGACAAACGGTCTGGAGGGCCGGATGCTGTCCTGTGTTCAACCCCCCTCCTGCTGGACAGTTTGCAGGCCGCGCATCTTCAGGTGCCACAGGGACAGGTCGTGGTCCCACTACATCGGGGCCACAGGGCGTATGGTGCCCTTGGGTGGCATGAACAGTGCTGGTGCGGCTACTGCTGGAGTTTGAAGTGAATGGCCTGCTGCGGTATGGGATGTGGTGGCATCACAACAGGTCAGGCATGCCCACGCTGGCTAACGTCTCCAGCATGAGAAGCAAGGAAAGACGAGCTGAGTGCCTCGCTGCTCTCGCTGCAGCCGTCACTGCTCCTGCTGTTGCTGCTGCTCCGCCGACCCCAATGCCACCGGTAGCGGCCCGGGTGGGCAGTGACCGAGGGAGGTTGATCATCTGGTCGTAACCCCTCGGATAGCAGCGGCGTTCCTGCTGTGGCACTACCCCAGTGCATCACCCCCTCGCTAGCAGTGGACACATCCGGAAGTCGTCCTGATGCCATTGACAGTGTGGCAGGAGGTCCCGGGGTGTCACCTGTAGTGGGCGAGGTGAGAGGGGTGGAGGCCAACGTCGAGGTGGGCACTGCGATGCCAGGCATCGTGATGCGGGCAGGCGGTGGAGCTGCTTCCTCTTCCTTGTGCTGGTGGTATGCCTGGGATGACATTGATGCGGGAACAGCAGCGACGCAGAGTGGTGCCACGTTGTCCGCGATGATGGGGATCCCACCTCGACGATCCCTAAGGAGCGCCTGGACTATCGTCGTCGTCGGGCTTGCGGACCCTTGTAGATGCTTCTCCGAGAAAGGTGCCGACGCACCTTCCTCCGGTGTGGGTAGTCGGCGGATCTTTACATCGAGGTCGCCATCACAGGGCACCTGGTGCAGCATCGCCGTAGTCACCTGATTTTAGGTGCAGGTCATCTAGGTTCACCTTGACAGTCTTTTTGCCGAGTCGGACAAGGTAGGTGGTAGGTCCGATGGCTCGGGCAATAACGTGCAGTCCGCTCCACTTCGCCACGATGTCTGCGCAAAAGTCTCTGCGGACTGCAGACTGCAGGTGCGAACAGACGAAGATGTGCTAACAGGGTCGTAGTTGAGGTGATAGTCGCATTGTCGTCGGCAACCAACACACGATGTTGCCTCACTAGTGAGTGCGTATCTCTTGGTGCTCCCTCCGATGCCGTTCATGTCGGGCGTCACTGTTGACTGGGTCAGCACTGTATTCTGCCCAGGGGCAGTAAAACTCACCATACAGGGTGAGGTTGTGACCCAGCTGGATGTTGGCAGGTGACTTGTTGGTGGCGGCATCGATGCATCAACAGAGGGTGAAGAGGGCAACAGGCAGATGGTTAGCCCAGGTGGTGTGCTGGTAGCTCACACAGAGCCGCAACTGGGTCTTGAGCTCCTGGTTGTGGCTCTCCGTGGGTTTGGTACGTGGATGGTAGATTGCCATCTTCAGGTATCGCACTCCCTAACAGGTACACAATTCTCGCCACTTCCTTCCTGTGAATTGCATGCCATTATTGGTAAGTAGATTCTGCAGGTAACCTCACCTGTGGAAGAAGTCGGTCTGCAGGACCTTGGCAACAATTATGGCTCGTGCGCTACTAAAGGGATATGCTTCGACCCACCTGGAGAAGTTATCGGTGACTACCACGATGAATCTCTCCTTTCCTGAGGACCTGGGGTATGGCCCCCTGAGGTCGAGGGACACTGTCTCGAAGGGCTTTGTGGGCAGTTGGAGCTGCTGCTGTTGTACCTCGTCAGCTCGCCTTGATTTAAATTGGTTGCAGTTAACACACTGTTTCTTTGTTGCACCAGTGTGCATGCCTGGTAAGTCCATGCAAAAAGAAATTTTCACACACATTTCAAATTGTTTGCTCCATCCCCGGGTGTCCTGCTACGTTTCTATCGTGTGCATGTCTCAGTACATGCTCTCTAACACTGAGGGGAACAAGCAGTCTCCACACATCATGGTTACTGGGTTAACATGTTTCTAAACTGCCATTTATTATGCATCAACACTAGAGAGCCTGCTAGGCGCAACAGTCTTTCTGTTCACGAGTGAAAGCGCACTCTAGCTGCGCTTGCACCATATCATGGTATAGACCATGTACAGTGAGGTCATTGCTAGTGGTGTTGATCTGGTGAAGGCTTACCTCAATCAGTGGTTTCCGCATTGTTGGTGGCAATATCTCCTCCCACTCCACGTCGTTTTGCACCATGATGTCGGCGCATGGTGACCTGGAAAGTGCATCGGCTAACTGGTTTTCGCTGCCCAGGACATGCTCCACGATGAAGTCGTAAACTAAAAGCAATGCCCACCGAGTCAGCTTGCTGCATGCCTCACGCATAGTGTGGAGCCAGACTAAGCAGCGGTTGTTGGTGCAGAGCATGAAGCACTGGTACTCCAACTAGGATCGGTACTTCTTTATGAGCAATACCACGGCCAAGCATTCACGTTCGTTAACGTCCAACCTCCACTCAGTTGGTCCGAACTTGTCACTATTTGTGGCATCGTACCTCGCCAAGGTCGGGAACACTCGGAAACATGACTTATTTGTTTGGAGGCATCGTCGGCAGGGCTGTCCCATTAAAACTGCTGCTGGATTGATAGCAGGCCGGTGATTGGTGCAGTGATGATGGCAAAGTCCTGGATGTGCTCCCGGAACCAGTTTATTATTTATTAGCCCAAAGGACTTCCAGAGCTGCTTGCGCATACGTGGTAGTGGGCATTCGTCAATCAGCCACAGTTTTTCAGGGTTGGGATAGTTGCTTTTCTCGTTGACGACATGCCCCAGGAAGTCGATGCTGGTCTTTCCGAGGTGGCGACTGGCAGCTGTGCACGTGGGGCTGTTGATCGAGCACAAGTGACTGGTGGTGTAAGTGCTCCTACCAACTTTCCGACCATATCACCACATCGTCCAGGTAGGCGAGTAGTGTGAATTCGCAGATGAGGCCGTCCAACACTCTGACCATCATCGCTTGGAAAATGGCCGGTGTACACTTCAGTCCGAACAGAATGGTGGAGAACTGAAAATGCCTGCAGTCGGGGGCCATGAAAGCTGTCTTGCCATGGTGTTCGAGCTTGATGGGCACTTGCCAATAGCCACTCTTAAGGTCAAGGGATGATATGACCTTGGCTTTCCCTAGTAAACTGAGGGTATCTTTGATGCTAATGTATGGTGGTAACCCACTACGTGTCACTTGGTTCGCTGGCCGAAAGTCTACACAAAAACCTCCACATGCCATATTTTTTGGGTGCTAATGTTATGGCAGATTTGAAGTCACTGTTTGTTGGTTCAATAACACAGTCATTCAACATTTCTTGAATTTGCTTGTTTAATAATCTTTGCTTGATGCGGTAAATAACTGTGTGGTGGAGTGTATGTAGGCTTGTCTTGCACTAGTGGTATGGCATGCTCAGCTAATGTGGTTCTACGAAGGGTGTCGTGCGCTGCGAACACGTCTCCTCGTCCCTTGTCAAGGAGCCGCTGAAAAACTGTCTGGCGTTCGGGCGGTATGTTGTTGTCAAAGTCCGCTAGTGAAACAGCTGGTACTGCATCGGCTGGTCGCCGGTCCAGGTTATATACTCTGCGTCGCTCCTTCAGACAAAAATGGATGCGATGTGCCACAGATTCAATTATGGTGTTTTGCTCAGTAAGCTATGGTACACCAAGGATGGCATCTTCCCTAATGTCCAGGGTAACGACTGCTGTGGTTTGACGTGAACCACACTTTCACGAGCTCCTTTGTGCCCACTCTGACTGCCGCAATCATGTCCACTGCACCAGATACACCACACCAACTGGCTTGTGGGCCCGAGTGAGAGTGAAGTGTAGTTAATCAGGGTATTTAATCAGTGTATTTAATCAGTGTTCATAATTGCAACAAACATCTCCCGCAAAGTGAATAATAAATGTTCATAATTGTCCACATAAAAGACCGTCGTCACAACACAGCCAGGGACATTTTACATTGTATATTTGGCAACGCTGTGGCTGGTGGAATACAAAAATTTAGGAATAATGTAATCAATTTTATTATGTATTTGTGTAAGGGTAATTACATTTTCTTATGTTAATTTAATTAATATCATTTTCCATCCCATAATCATCTTTCAGTGTATATTGTGTTTCACTTTCTCACCGCTTGGAGTCGTCTCGCGTCACTTGTGGCGGAAGCAGACTCAACTCCCCCTAGTTATTCTCAGCAAGCGAACCAGCATGGCGGTGTAAGTAGTTCTCGCTCTGTGAGGCCCTCAGTGCCGACAAGTAGGCTGAATTAATTTCCATTGCAATAGTTAATATTCATTACCGGAACATTTTTATTTATTTAATGTACTGAAGGTTAAGCCACCACACTCTCATGACAGGGTTTTGACGCAATCGCGTTTCTCAACTTAAAACCATGTGTTAACAGTTTCAGGGCCATTACGGCCATTTTAGTACTTAATTTGTGTATTCATTCTGGAATAGTAATGAATAAATAACTCCGCAAATAAAGCAAATGTCGAGAACTTTATTTCACATCGTAAGTAGTTTCATTTATTAATTAACGCAGGCGTGTGAGGTGGCCAACAGCCTCGCCATCATATGTAATGAGTGTAACAGAAATCAAGCAACTAATTGACGGAGTGTTAACCAGAGTCCCTGGGCCGTCGACCGAACGACCCACAACTCATTAGCTCACCGCAGAGCTATGGTGCCGGGCACAAAATTCCAACATCAGCCAGCTCTGGTAATGCACCGCACACCAGGTTATTGTTTCTAGGTCGTGTATGCAAACTGTCACTGTGGCTTGACCTAGTGTGGTGCTGGTGTGTTGGTTTGGGGCAAACTAATTATGTGAGCAGCTGGAGTGATATCTGTAGCGTGTACGAAACTATGCCGTATGAAGTTATGTGAGGCAGCAGCATTTATTAATGAGTGGCAATGATGAACATTAATAAAAATTAAAATGCGAATGAACTGTGAATGACTGCTACTAACCTGATAAATTAGTGCTTGTTGCTGTGTCAAGTCGGCAATGTTGTCTGGGACTGGGGTGTCGGGAACGTCCAGCCTCCTTTACCTCTGCTTCCCAATTCCCGGATTACTGCTTGCATGATTATTTGTTTGTTTGATTTGGGGATTGTAAGTGTGCACAGTGTGAATGATATTCTTGACCATCACAATAACGGCACGGAGTTGGTGGTGGGGTTGCCTTCTGTCCCACTTCATGTTTTTGTTTTGAGCACTACCTGTAACACTATTGCTTTAGTTGTCACTTGCACCAGTAAATTTTTCTGTACTCCTTCCTGTGCTATAATTTTGTCCCATTGTTGAGTGAAAGAGAGTGTTTTAGTACTGTTTTGCACTGTGTCCTGTCCCTTCACACTGTCCGGACGTTGCTCATGGCTCCATCATACAGCACTCGTTTCCCATTGGTAGCACAGCTGACCGAAATTTCGCTCCAAAATTATCGCGGCATGCGTGAGTTCAACAAGGCTGCTATTAAGCAGTGGTACCAACATGGCACTGTACTCTGGACGCACTGTTTCTGCCGCCACTTCGAACACTTCGCGATCGGGCAGGTGCGGGTCGAAACATCTGACAAGATGTACTTTTCTGGTGGTAAACATGGTTAGTTTCCCTATTGGCTGTTGCTCTTCTAACATCAGTTTTCTTTGCGCTTGAAGTAGTGTGAATGCTCCTCCGAAGCAGCACTGTAAAGCATGAAGGTTCTCTTCCCACTGTAGACCGTAGTGATTGTTAGATTGCCATCAGGAATACGCTTCTCCGAAGAGTTGTGCTCCAACACAGCTAGGACACATCTCCACGCATAACCCATATCATTGCAGGTGTGCTATACAGTCACTTAGGAATGCAGATAGGTCATCTGTAGGTGCTCCCGCAAAGGTGGGTAGCTACGGTTGTCGCGAGGGCATGACAACACTGGTTGATCCAAACACAAAGGTTGGGATCATAGCAGTGGTTTTATGTTGCCTTCTGCTAATTTATGGCCACGTGCTCGCAGTTGGTGTAACGAAGATGGGAGTGGGGAATTGTCACCAGGTTTGTTTGCGGAAATTGTGGCGCGTAAGTTGATAGCACTGGAAATTTCCGTTGGGGGAAGGCAGTCATGGGAAAGTAGGTGGCGAGTGGCGGTATTTAAGGGGCAGATGGAAGGAGAGGGAGAGGTGCTGCAGTTAAGGCCTGCTGGTGGGGTGTGGAAAGAGTGAACGGCACTGCATTGTTTACATCTGCCACATGCGCACTGATAGCATGTGGCAGTTGCGGGGCAGTGTCGGCCGCTGCTGTACATTGCCGACATATAAACTTGCCATCTTGTACTGTCAGTCTCTCGCCAGGCTGCAAATATTGCCCATATACATGCACTGCACATGCCTTGCATTGTAACACATCACTACTTTCGCCCCCTGGACACACTGGACTGTGACTTTGCGTTGGTTGACAGTGTGGACCAGTTAATATATCTTTGTCCACTATAAAAGTGTTCAATCGACTAGTATTGCTGTGACACTGTGAGCACTGAAAGTTCCGGTTTTGTAGGCTCGCGAGTTCTGTCGCAGTTACGCACATTGAATGGTAATACTGTAGGCACAAAGTACACTGAAGAGTAGGGCTATCTTGGCCTGTGCACAGTAAACTGGTACACAAAATTTTGTTGTTTGGGAACTGAATGTTTGAATTTTGTTAACAGATATTGTCCAAAATTTCAAATTTGCACTGATTTTGAATTTTGTTTATCACATCGGAACTGTTAATGTGTGCGCGGTTTTTCACGGCATGGTTGCTCGTTGGGTTGGTCTTATGAGCGCACTTGCAATATGTTGTGCCTAATTCGTATTTGGCCACTGCATCCTGTGGTATGGGGTGCAAGCATCGCCAACAAAGAGACATCGGGTTGCCTAATGGTGTTAGGCCAGCCATTGTTGACAGTCACAGCATGGCAGCCGACCTTGGTGGTGGGCTCAAGAGCACGACCCACCCTTTCACGTCTGACTTCCCTGTGTCCGCTTGATGGGGTGTACACCAGGTGGTGGAGGGGGTGTGTGCGCCTGCGCACAGCCCACTGCGTTGATCGAGACTCCCAGCTGCTGTTTTGGTGCTACAGCAGGGGAGGGGGTAAGAGCAGGTGCACCAGTCCGCTCTACTGCATAGTTGATGGTGTTGGAGAGGGAGGGGTGGTGATGCCTCATCCTGTTATGAACAACTCGTGTGTGCATTCACCATTGATGTAATAGTGGCTGCGAAGACGATTTTGATGTGCTTTTATGCCATGTGGTGTGGCCTCTCTGTGCATTGTTCTGGCATCTGGCTGGCAACAGAGTGCTGTCCCAGGTTACTCACACTGTGCCCGATGTGCTCTTGACGATCCGGGGGGTGGGGAATACGTGGGAAAATTGCTTAGAGTGGGGTTGAGGTGCAAGGCAATTTTGAGGTTTTTTGGGTCGAAAAACATGAGGAATGATATGGGGAAGTTACACCCCATGTTAGGCGCCGATTTATGCCTGTTGACTGGGTGGTGTTAGGTTAAGGGAAGTTTTGGAGAATGGTGAAAAAAATTGTTAGGTATTTTGTGGATTTGGATACCCGACTAGGCGCCAGACACCGTCGGCAGGTGGTGCCAACTGTAGAAGCTGGTAATAATCTCAGGATATGGCAGGCCGTTCGCCTATGTGTACGCAGTCCCTCGGTGAAATGTTGGAAGAGCCCCTCACTTCTGATACTTACATGGAAAATACTGTGGGCCAATTCAGGCTGACCCACACGCCTTAAACTGTAAAAACTCTGAGTTGAGCATGCTGGTTGTTAAGTAATTTACATGAAACACCCGAAGGCTGTTATTGAAATAAAAGACACTAAGTCTGAAAACATGCATGTAATTACTCCTGCACAGAAACACTTACATAACTTTAGGTGAACACTTTATATGGACTCTGGCCTTCAACCCGCCAGATAGGCAAAACTGCGAAAAATACTCATTTGTGCATGAGAGAATTATTGTTGCATTAAGCTTCCGCGGGTGATGCTATTCCCGGGAAAGAAAGGGTGGCGTCTCAGTGTGCAGAAAGAACAGGTTCCGGTACGTTACCTTAGGCTTTTGCAGCTAAAAGTGATTGGCGCCAACACATGAAGGCACCTGGAGAGCGACGCGGCTCATGCCGACGCCTTGAGACCTCGATGGCGACTGAATATAGTGAGCACGTGTGGCGCGAACGATTGTGTCATGCAGCCAGCCCTGCACTACATTCTCCTTATCTGTAACTTGCAACAATTAAAAGGAAATGAAAACTTCCATGATAAATTAACAAAAGAAATTCACAAATATTTCCTGAATTAAAACAGTTACAATTGACGTTAACTACGCGTCCACGAGCTCCTTGTGCCCACTCTGACAGCCGAAATCACATCAACTGCACCAGGCCGCACCAACATCAGGCCAAGAGTGTGTAGTGAAGGTTGACAGGAACGAAAATTGCANCTAAAAGTGATTGGCGCCAACACATGAAGGCACCTGGAGAGCGACGCGGCTCATGCCGACGCCTTCTTGTCAACATGTACCACGTGACTTAAGAGAGCATCCTACTTTATTTATTACAAGAGGTAACTCTTGTAATAAATTAGTAGGCGATCCGAAACGGTATTTACCACAAAGCTACAGTCGTTGGGCGCACTGACCATTGGTCATTACGTAATAGCAGCTCGCGTCGTGACATACGATGTAACACACCGCCAAGTGACGTTAGCTGGTCGTAGGCTGAAGCTAAAGTGTTTAGTGCCCCAAAGTGCAACCAATAGTGCGCAGCATTTTTTTTAAACATATTACACAACTTAATTTCATTCTAATCTACAGTCAGGGGTGAGTTTTAATGCGTAAAGGGCCATCGAGCATGGCAACCCACACCCCTTTGCCCAGGTGGACTCGTCCATCCCTTCAGGAGGCGGCCATCTGGCAACACTGTAGAAAGTAAAATGCAAATACATCACGGGAAATGGAATACATAGAGTTTTCACAATAAAGCGTAAAAGTGTATCCAATGTCTATTTATAAGATGGTAATTATGATTTAATAAAAGGAGACTGCCTATATAGGCCTCCATGACAGTAACATTTCATTTAGTGCAGTGACACTCCCCGTCAACTTCACAACATCAAGCTTAACAGACATTTCTTAATCAACGGGGATGTCACCAATGTGTTTCCTTTAATCTATATACACTGAAGAGCCAAAAAAACTGGTACACCTGCCTAATATCGTGTAGGGCCCCCGCGAGCACACAGAAGTGCCGCAAGACGACGAGGCATGGACTCGACTAATGTCTGAAGGTATGCACGAGGCAATTCACACCATGAATCCTGCAGGGCAGTCAACAATACCATAAGAGTGCGAAGCGGTGGAGATCTCTTCTAAACAGCACATTGCAAGGCATCCCAGATATGCTCAATAATGTTCACGTTTGGTTATTTAGGTGGCCAATGGAAGTGTCTAAAGTCAGAAGAGTGTTCCTGGAGCCACTCGGTAGCAACTCTCGATGTGTGGGGTGTCGCATTGTCCTGCTGGAATTGTCCACGTCTGTCGGAATGTACAATGGACATGAATGGTTGCAAGTGATCAGACAGGATGCTTACGTATCTGTCACATGTCATAGCCGTATCTAGATGTATCAGAGGTCCCATTTCACGCCAACTGCACACGCCCCATACCATGACAGAGCCTCCACCAGCTTGAACAGTCCCCTGTTGACATGTAGGGTCCATGGATTCATGAGGATGTCTCCATACCCGTACACGTCCATCCGGCCCGATATAATTGGAAACAAAACTCGTCAGACCAGGCAACGTGTTTCCAGTCATCAACAGTCCAATGGCAGTGTTGGCGGGCCCAGGCGAGGCGTAAAGCTTTGTGTCGTGCAGACAACAACAGTACATGAGTGGGCCTTCGGCTCCGAAAGCCCATACCATTGATGGTCCGTTGAATAGTTCACACGCTGGCACTTGTTGATGCCCCAGAATTGAAATCTGCGCCTCACGGCGCTGTGAAAACTAATTAAGTTCACAGAACATTTTATACAACTGCTCCCGAACAACTTTTAACTACTACTAACAAAACTCCGCGGCAACGCTCGGTAAGAATAGGCGTTGCCGCACGGCACCTAAGCCATGAGGGCAATGTTAAATATTCAGCGGATGTACATCCGCACAAACTGATAACAACTTCCGGGAGCAGGCAGGCACATCACTGCTTGCAACTACGTTCAAGGTCAAACCTGTTTTCGGATGTGTTAAAGGGATCTGGGATGAAGAAATAATACTTCTGGCTTTTACAAACATTTTAATTAAGCAGCATACACATACTGTACGTGACCTAATACACGAACATCGCCATTAGTACCAACCAACTTTCTAAATACCCAAATAGCATCACCTAGCTCAAACTTAAGCTTACGTCTCGAATACAATACTGGAGACTGAGCAATAGAAATAACAGAATTAGAAGTAGCAACAATATCGTTAATAGCAAAAGTTTTCCAACATATAATGCCTCTTGAATCTATTTGACTGAGATAATTAACACTAGTCACTGTACTGTTGTGAGGATGTCTGTAAAAGCAAAACTCCAGAATACCAGATCCATTATGAGCAGTCATTCCTTGCAAAGCAAACCTATACATAAAACTCAGTAGAGTGAGTATTTAGAAAGTTGGTTTAGAAAGTTGGTATGTGTATGCTGCTTAATTAAAATGTTTGTAAAAACCAGAAGTATTATTTCTCCATCCCAGATCCCTTTAACACATCCGAAACAGGTTTGACCTTGAAGTTAGTTGCAAGCAGTGACGTACCTGTCTGCTCCTGGAAGTTGTTATCAGATTGAGCGGATGTACATCCGCTGATTATTTAGCATTGCGCTTATGGCTGAGGTGCCGTGGTGCATGCCACTCAACACGCCAGCGATGGCATTCATGTAACCATTGCAGTCTGAGGCATTTGTGGTTTATTGAGAATGGAAACTGCATCAAACTGCATCGAACCATCGAAATGGGCAGGTCCACACCTGTTGCGGTGCTCTAGGATCAAACCAACACTAAGAACGAAACTGTTTGGTCCAATACAGTCACGCGGACGAGATGGCGGTCATCCCATACTATGGTCACATTGTGTGGTCCATGTTATGTTATAATGTTCTATTTTAACTCATTCCCGATTCATCACACAGTAACCACGCACCAAACTATTCTTATTGCTCCCATGACAGTTCTGCCAACCTCCCTACCTGAAGTCTGTATTTATCTGCTGTAATCCATTTTACCTTACACTACATCTCCCTTTCTTTACACAATGCATGTTTATTCTTGTGCTCTGTCACGACTGAAGACTCTACTAAAGTTCTAAATAACTAGGTGGATTGACTTATCTTCCACTTTCTCTTGTACCCACTCATAGCCCATCCTAGCTTTGACCTTTCTTCGTCAGTGAATCCCCGGAATTATTCTTGATAAGTGTCTAGGGTTGCTGACATCTGCAGTGTTGCTGACCTCTATGGCATTGGTGGCCTCTGTTTAGCTGCAGCCTCTTTAGCTACAGTTTGTTCGTCCCATTGTTGATGAGAGACTGTCTTCTTTTCAGCTGTATGGCGAAGTTGGTATGATCTCAAACTTGCTGATTGACTGCAATAAGTCTCCATACTCCTACTCTTCCCCTCTGCCACTGCATCCCATACTTCTATCAATTGCTTCCTGTTCCTGCACACATTCCGGGTCCCAGTTTCTACCACATATGACCTGAACTGGTTTGCTGGCTTAAGCACCTTGCCATATCGGCATAGGCCTGTGATCCACACATATGTCCCTGGTTGTAAAGGGTTCAGCTCATACAACCTATGCCGAGTATCATAGTTCCTCTTTGACCTGTCTTTGATGCGCTGGTCGTGCTGTTGGAACTGCGGAAGACTGATTGCGTGTCCCCGTGGTTGCAGTAAAGAACGTGCCTGTGGTAAGGTGGTAAGCAGTTTCCTTCCATAAAACAGTTCTGCTGGTGAAAAACACGATTCAAGTGGTGTGGTCCTAAAGCCAGCAACCCAAGGTTAGTGTCTGTTGTTTTAGATAGGATTCCTTTTGCAATTTTCACTGTGCTCTCCGCTTCACCATTAGATTGGGGAAATTTCGGACTTCATATCACATGAGTGAATCCATATTTCGTAAACTGTTGGAATCCATCAGCGGTAAACTGGGTTACCCCATGTGTGTGGACAGTCTCGGGTATTACATGATGGGCGAATATATTCTTCACCTGCAAAATTACTGCCTCTGATGTATGGCGGTCTAGCCATACTACTTCCAAGAACCTTGAAAAGTAGTCTTGTACGACAACATATTGCACATTGGCCAGCTCAAAGATATCCATCCCCAGCAGCAACCATGGTTTGCCTTGTAGTGTGATCTGTGGCAGTGACTCTACTCGTTGAACCCTCTGTTACAAACACTTTTGGCAGTTTACAACTATTCTTGTTATATCTGTTGTGATATTTGGCCACCAAACAGACTACTGTGTTCGACGATGACATTTGACTATACCCATGTGACGACTGTATATTTTACTACAAGTATGTCTGCACGCAACTCTCTGGGGATGGAGATTGGTGATACCTCCATGATGAGCCCTTTATTGTATGTTAACTGACCTCTGAACTGCCAGACTGTGAATGTTTACTGCTGAATCCTTGCAATACACTGACCTTCAGAGCCTGGCATTCATCATCCAGCTCTTGTGCTTCCTTGACATTCTGAACTCCAACATCTGAAAAAGGGGTTTCCTTTATAACAGCTTCCTCGAACATTTCTTCTTCCACGATGTCGCAGCTGCCCTTCACTGGCGGATCAACAGGAGCTCTTGACAGAGCATCGGGTACAAAAAACTTCTTCCCCACTACATATTCAACAGTGTAATCATAACCCACAAGGCACATCCTCATCCTCTGCAGCGTTGCAGTTAATTCCTTTAGTGGTGTTGTGACCACTAGTGTCACCAGTGGTTAGTGGTTTGTGGTCAGTCAATATTCTGAGCTTGGTACCAAACACATAATTCCTGAATTTAACACATGCCCAGGTGATTGCCAATGCCTCCTTCTCCACATGTGCATATTGTGATTCCGCATCACTGAGACTGCACGATGCAAATGCCACTGGTTTCCATTCACCTTGTTGATGCTGCTCTAGAACACTTCCTAAGCCATATGAGGAAGCATTTGCCAACACTCTTGTTTCTGTACCTTGCTGGTAAATTGCTAACATAGGCTGCCGAACAATTTCCTACTTCAGTTTCTTCACAGTCTGTTGCTGTGGTTCTTCCCACACCCATTCTGCATCTTGATGCAGTAATTCTCGTAGTGACTGAATTTTTTTCTGCTAGGTTTGGGATGAATTTTATTAAGTATGTGACCATACCAAGGAATCTTCTAAGTTCTGACATGTTAGTTGGTTCTGGCATGTCACTAACAGCTTAAGTCTTATCAGAGTCTGGCCACACTGTCCCTTCTGTAATGATATGTCCCAAGAACTTTACTCTCTTAACTCGAAACTTGCACTTTTCCTTGTTGAGCGTAATGCTGTTTGCCACTAATTTACTGAGCACTGTTTTCAGCAGCTGTTCATGCTCTTATTCTGTTCTGCCACACACCAGCACGTCGTCTGCCTGGTTAACCACGCCTGGCATACCTCCTAGAAGCTGTTGCATTTGGTGCTGGTAGTTCTCAGGCCCTGAGTTGATTCCAAATGGTAGATGGTTGAAGTAATATCGTCAGGACGGTGTGATGAATGTAGTTAGTGGGGTGCTAGCTGGTGTCAATGGAATCTGCCAAAACTCATTTGAAGTATCCAGTGCTGAAAACCACTTGTCATCTTGTAACTGCGCGAGCGACGATTCCACTGATGGCAGCTGTAGTATCTCTCTAAATACGAATCTGTTTTGTATAGTCGACAAAAATCCTTACTGAACCATCTCTCTTTGGTACCAGTGCCATTGGAGCACACCATTCAGTCAGCTCCTCGATAGGTGTTACCACGCCATCTCGTACCATTCTAGCAAGCACCTCTCTCACTTTGTTTCGCAGGGGAAACGGAACACGTCTTGGTACTGCAGCAGCATATGAATTAGCATTATCGGGCAGCTGAATGTTGTATTCCCGTTTTAAATGACCTAGGCCATCAAAAACTGATGGAAACTTGTTGATGCAACAAATTTCTCTCCCTGTTACTTCTTGACTGATACAAGGTCTTAGTGCCTTTATGGCTGGTGTACCAAGTAATGGCACTGGTGGCTCTTTTACCACGAATAATTCCTGGGTCACTTTCTGGCTGTCATATGAAAGTGTTGCTGTGGTAGTGCCTACTACATTGATGGTATTTTTTCCTGAACCAAAAAGCTTTCTTTCTGTTGCACAGAGATCTAAATTTAGATCATAACAAACATGTTCTCCTATTACTGTCACATCAGCCCTTGTGTCAACCTTGAATGAAAGTTCCTTGCCACACAGCTTTAATTTTACATACCAAGGTTCAGAACAAATCTCCAATGCTATTTCTCCCAAGCAATAATCATGGTAAAATGTATGTTATTTCTCCAACAAAACACTACGAGGCCTACTATGTTCCTTCCCTTCGCCTAACTCCTGCACCTCCCCATGCATACAGCACCTACTGTAGTGACTGACTGTGCCACAGTGATCCATTTCGACCATTCTGCCGGTGCCCGAAAATCAAAGTTATCCTGTGGAACAATTTGGAATTGTGCAGACGTCGCCATGATTAATATTTTTACCATGGCATCTGTATGTATTACAGGTTAGTGGTCACAGTGTTCACCCCAACTCATGTTTATGTACACACTACCACCTCCCGACATGTATAACAACACAACCTGCACTTATAAAGGCCTATCATCGGTGTAGGAGATTCTTGGATGTCCATTGTTGCTATTATTTTTAATATTACATGTGTTCAGAATTTAGGTCCCAGTAAAGATAGTAATTAAAAGGCCTTTTATTGTAATTGTTATGACAATAATATTGTTTTTGAGTCATGCTTTTAAATTGAAGGCCCATTTGTGCGTTAATGTCTGTGCTACAGAATGAATTGTTGTGCCAAACAGGTTGCAATTTAATGTTTATAATGTAAAGTGTTAATTGTAAAATTATCTGTGGACACCTTTTGAAAATAAAATGTGTTTTTCATTAATTTGCATTTTTCATGTACTATAACAAACTTGTGTACGGCACACCACTAAGGCTTAAATCCACATCACTATTCCCATTCGCCTCCTCGCGAATGTAAAACACAGCGGAATCTACCACCCATTCTAACTTACCTTGTCACCCACCTGTCACATTATCTACACCTGCAACTTCCACTACCGCACTACACACGACCACACTATTCAGGAGAATCTGTGCCGTCCGCTTAATCTTGACTACTACTGAATCATGAATGCATCCTTCAAGACATGAACTAGGACCCACGCAGTTCTGAGTCCCCCATCCCTGGACTGAGGTGAACTGTCATTCAGCAGAGTCCCAGAACATGGAAAATTATTAATCCCAACATTGGTCTGCAAACCAACACTTTCCTCAGGAGAGCTATTACACATTTTCTCGGTATTGGCCTGCAAAATATTTGCATTCCCACATTTCTAAACAGTGCTTTCCAGCGTAGGCCCCATGGCCGGTAAATTGTTCTATGCCACTCTTCACAGTACACACACCACCATTGCTCCTTGCTTCAATGCCTAATCCCTTGGCTACATAATCCCCTGTGAACACTTGTTCATCACGCTCTGCACCACTGTCTTCCCAGCCCCTCGCCACCACGGCCATACCATGTGCTAATATCTTCTCCATGTGTATCCGGCTTCGTCATAACTCCAATTACCTGGCCACCTGTCGCCTAATCTGTCTGCATCCCCTAGCTACAAGGTTCTCCGCGCTCAGGCTAGCCTTCTCCTGTACAAACTTTTTACCATCTCTCGCTGCCTGAAACAACCTCTACATCAAATGTTATAAAACATATACATTTTTTCCTGCAAATAACTTGAATCTGAGTAGCTATACAAATTCCTTACATTCTTGTTAACAATTATGAGAGAGAGTGGATTTTCTGTGATAATATTCATGCTATTTTTGTTATGCTAATATTATTTCACTTTCATTACACAGGATTTATATACAAACTATGTAAGGGACAGTGATGCATAAGAAACACAAAGATGTAAAAACACAACGAAAAAGCTCTGAACTACTTGCATTTTAAGTCTTTTAAATTAGCGGCAACGTATTACAACATTTTTTTACTCGTATACAAGGGCTAAAATTTCTAATCTTTTTTCTACTTTATTTTACTTGCTAGCACAACTAATTCATATAAACTTTTATAACGTATTTTATAACAAATTTGTTAAGTTTGGTAGTAAAATATTTTAATACCACTGCATTGCTTAGCAAATTAAATAGCATTCCCAGAAATTAGTATTCCAGCATTTAAAAACTTAACGAAATTCCAAATATAAATTTATTCATACTAGCAAATATAATGAAAAAAATAAGCAAAACATGATCATATAATAGCACTGTGAAAGAGATTTTTGAGTTTTGTTGCAATTTCATGTTTTAATTTTGTATTTTTGGTAATGTCTTGCATTGAGCACTGTTTATAAATGACCATGAATTTCTTAAGTAAGTCAGGTGTTGCATCATTGTGTTTTTGTACTTGTTGCATATTTATAACCCTGGCCTAATGCTTGGCCAGACAAAATGTTGATGCCAAAGGCAGGCTATTTAGAGAATGAATGAATACAGATATTATTTTCATGTTTTAATTGATAAATTGTTCCTCAGAGAATGGGTATAAAATACATGGGACTTCTTGAATGGGATTAATAACTGACTTTTGTTAATGAAATAACTATGAAAGTACGAAGTTTCATAAACTTGTATAATACAGCTGTAACACATTCTCTTGGGCAAAATTTTTTATCAAAGAATATTAAAACACAAGTAATTTACTTACCAAAGTAAGCTTAATTTCTAACTCTATGATTGTTCATATTAACACACAATTTCCATAAATAATTACCCTGATTTCAGCAGTTTATAATAACTGTATCAATGATACTAACTGGTTTTTTTGTTGCAGGTACATTTGGCCATTCATAAAGATTCTGTACAGCTGTGTTCTGTACATCACATTTGTCACTAGGAATACTGTTGCTGCTTTATTGTCAAAATGGTTTCAGTACTGGAAAAGGCACAATGCGTTGTGTGTCTTGCAGAAACAAAATCTCTCATTAGTGTGCAGCAAATGTTTAGGACACATTATGAAAAGAACGCACCTGTTGTCAAGTTACACTGAAGAGCCAAAAAAACTGGCACATCTGCCTAATATTGTGTAGCCCCCCACCCCCCTCCCCATCCGAGCATGCAAAAGTGCCGCAAGACGGTGTGGAATGGACTAGACTAATGTCTGAAGTAGGGATGGGTCGAATAACAAAAAAAATCGGTTCTGGTACCAATTCTACAATTTAAATATAGGTTCCAGTATTCGGTTCCATTTTGAATACTTGCATTTTGCTTGCTACTTCATTCAACCAATGCAGGTAAAATTCATTAAATGTTTTATTTAACCTACCGAAGAATAGAACAATAACAAACTGTGAAGATAAGATTTAATGTGAACAGATAAACATGTATAAAATTTATTTAAGGTTAGTAAATATGCAACAAATTATTCTTTTTTTTTTATTTTTTTATTTTTTTCATTAATAGGTGGTGATTGTGATATGTTTGGAAAATACTTTAACTAAATAACTCACAGTGCTAAAAGCCTAAACATTGTGGCGTGGGCTTTAACCTATGGTCATTAAAAGAATGTCAACAACTCCAGCAGGCGACCTGCTTACTTTTTCTTTTTGCTTCTTTTACCAGCCGGCTTCCTTTTTCTTTTCTCTTCTTTTACCTGCCTGCTTCCTTTTTCTTTTTGCTTCTTTTACGTAGTAACAGGGTGGCCCGCTTCCTTTTTTTTTGCTTCTTTTATGCAGTGACCTGCTGGTTTTTTTTGCTCTGTTGGAATGCCACACCCCTAAAAAAAACATAGCTTCTTCCCTTCTCCAACCCACTTGACTAGGCTATTCTCTGCCTTACACGGAAACAAAGAAGGCGTGGATAAATGTATCGACTAGCTAGCAGTGTTGCTTACAGGGGCGGGCTGAGTGATATATGGCGCACACCCCAGAATTTTTTTCCTTTATTTTTGGGGAAAAGGGAGCGCTATATAGGAGGTAGTTATTTTTGTAAGGACAGAGTTTTACAGTAAATTTATTGCTTTTTAGAAACGAGAACAGAGTAGTAGTTGTTAACATAAAAGTGGTTCTGAGTCAAACCTTAAGAACCGGTATAAATTGGAACCGAAGAACCGAACCGACCCATCCCTAGTCTGAAGGTATGCAGGAGGCAATTCACACCATGAATCCTGCAGGGCAGTCCACAAATCCAATCTGCGCCAATTTGAGAAAGGGTTGCACGTCTGTCTCGTTTAATGATTCTTGTCAGTTGTCATTTGTCCCGTTCTTTCACGATCTTTTTCCGGCCGCAGCGATGTCAAAGATGTGATGTTTTACCGGATTCCTGATATTCACGGCAAACTCGTGAAATGGTCGTACGCGAACATCCAAATGTTATCGCTACCTCGGAGATGCTATGTCCCATCTCTCGTGCGCCGACTATAACACAATGTTCAAACTCACTTAAATCTTGATAACCTGCCATTGTAGCAGCAGTAACCGCTCTAGCTGCCGACCGCATCGCGTTACTCTGATTGGTTCCATACCTCTGTTATTTGCATACGCGGTGCCTATACCAGTTTTTTTTTTTGGGCTCTTCAATGTAATTAAGTAATGGATGACAGACTTTTTAGCAATGGAATTGGTTCAAAGGGTAAAAGCAGTAGCAGAGCATCAGTTTCTTACAAGACTACATAGGCAGTTCAAACCTCATTCACCAGGTCATTACAGATTAATATCTGTAATGACAAGCTACCAAGGAGTACAGTCCACAAAGTGGTACAGACCACGGTGGTTGAGCAGTTAGCCTGCTCGCCTCCCACCAAGGCGAATCAGGCTCAATTCCCTGGTGGTTCACTCCAGATTTTCGCATGTGGGAATCTTGCCGGATGATGCCGCTGGTCGGCGAGTTTTCTCGGGAATCTCCAGTTTCCCCCGCTGCTCCATACTCACTTCAATCACCCTCATCGGCTCTCAAAACCTCGCAGTTAAGAGCCGCCCAAATCTCTTCCCTCCCCTCCCACAAAGTGGTACAAAAATGTCTTAAATTGTTTGCATACAAAGACTAAATTAAATTGTTCAGGCATTGATCATCCAAGATGTGAACAATTTGCCAATGAAATGTTACAGCAGATTGATGAAGATAACAATTTCTTGCAGCATGTTTTTTCCCCTATAAAGCTACATTTAATGTCAGTGGGGTAGTCGATAGGCATAACGTAAGAATCTGGGGATCATAAAAACCCAAATTCTGTACGAGAACACATTCGAGAGTGTGGTGTGGACTCATGTTATTGAATGATTGGCCCTTTCTTCCATAAATGTGTATTTAGGCATGTTGATCTACTATGCCATTCGTTAGATACAGGAAATGTAACTGCCATCTTTCAGCAAGATGGTACTCTCCCTCATTGGGGTCTTCATATGCACAATCATCTCAATGAAACGTTTCCAAATGGGTGGATTTGCAGAGATGGCCCAATCCCATTACTCCTAAGATCACCAGATATTACACCTTTATATTTATTTCTTTGGGGGTATATGAAAGATGTGTGAGGTTGAATATTGGTTTGATATTTTGTGTGCTACCAGGTGTGCACATGTTGAAGTTTATTAAGTGTTTTCCACATGGTTCAAAATTTTACGAGTTTATGCACCAACATTTTAATGAGTGTTTCATAACAAGTATCCAATAAAGAGTTATAATAAATTGCAATCACGGTAAACATTTATGGACATCATGTAAAATATTCATTACTGCAATGCAAACAACACACTTCACAGCACTATAACTGAACAAAAATGTTCTTGTTCCCAACTTAACACTTACACAGTGAATAGCACTGTTTACCAGTAGTTCATCAGTGAGTCAGGTATGCAATGTAGCAGGAGATAACCTTTCCCTGTCTGCTTATGTCCACCCCCAACCACTCCCAAATAAATTGTAGCATTTCTGATTGTCTGTAACAAAATGAGTAAACAACAAATTCATCATGCACCGACCCTAGGCATTACCATTACTAGCTGTATATGTGTCAGCTGTTCTGTCTTCTATTATGAATGGCAATGCAATCTCTAGCATACAATAACTAAAGTTTTTAGTTAAAATGTTATTTTATGACAATGTATAAATATGGATCAAACTGATAGATAAGATTTCAAATGGAATATACACTGTGTAACTAAAAAAATCATCCAAGTTCACAAGGCTTCACTTTTACATGAATTTGCTGCAAATTGTGAAATGCACATAAAAACGCAAAGTTTCCCTTGGCACATGTTGCATGTCGCCGGTTCACTCTGGTGGCCCTACAGCTGGTGCTGTTAGCGAACTTGTTCAGTATGTGTCGGGATGGCAATAACATGGCAACAAAAAGTGTTCTGCCTTCTCCATTTCAACAAGCGTGAATCAGTTATAACTGTGCAGCGTGATTTCCATTGACAGTATGACACTGCACCTCCTACTGTGCAGAGCAGCTGACGGTGGCACGAGCAGTTTCAAGAGACCAGTTGTTTATGAAAGGGGAAGTCTACAGATCACCCCCATATTCCTGAATAAGACGTAGAGCCCATTGGCAGAGTTTTGTATGGAGTCCACATTGGTCCATTCACTGTGGCAGTCGAGAGCTGGCCATCCCCTATACGACTGTCTGGCGTGTTTCGGACCAACGATTGTTTTTCAAACCATACAGAATTGTAGTGTTACAAGCCCTTTGTGATGGTGATAAACGACATCTTGAGCTTTGTGAATTTATTCTGGGCATCAAGACAGACAACGAGAACTTTTGTTCACGTGTGGTGTTCAGTGATGAGGCCACGTTCCATTTAAGTGGAAAAGTGCATGCCACAATATACGAATATGGGGAACACAGCAATTAGATACCATAGTTGAGCAGGAGAGGGACTCTCCAAAGCTGAATGTGTTTTGCGCCATTGCCCGAGAGCAGGTTTTGTGTTTTGCGCCATTGCCCGAGAGCAGGTTTATGGTCCGTTCTTTCTGTAGAAAACACACTTATGGGAATGTCATATCTGGATATGTTGTAGTTCTGGATTTTTCCACAATTATAAGAACATTCCAATAATTTTATTTTTCAACAGGACGGAGCACTACTGCATAGCACCTGCATGTCAGAGAATTTCCCAACAATGAGCTTCCTGAATGATGAATCGGCCGTAGGGAGCTTACGCAGGGTGGTCTTATCAATAGTTATCTCCCCCCCCCCTAACACCATCAGAAACAAATATATGTGTGTGTGTGTGTGTGTGTGTGTGTGTGTGTGCACATGCACATACATGCACATTCTGAAAATGCAAATTAATCACAAAATACAAAGATATTTGTGCAAACATATAGCCATTTCATGAAAGAGGGTTCAATTTTGACATTTCTAGAAAAGTAGCACAGCCACAATGTATCCTTCCACCAAAACTGTTCAGTCACTGAAGAAAATTACGTTTGTGAACAAATGTCACGAGTCTAATGCACACTTGCATTTTCCTTGTGTTTCCTATCATGGCAGGAACTTAAAGACTGATGTTAGCTAACTTCTGTCAAGTAATCAATGTAGGATACTTCAGCTACATTGGCATTCCCATTTTATTTATGTAATAGCTAAGTTAGTCTGCTGGGGCTCTGCAAGTTTATTTTATTTCGGGGAAAAAAGGAGGGGGGACTTGAACGTCTTTTGTGAGACGCCATTGATTTGCGGTTCTTCTTACAACTGTGTGTCATTTAAGTGCACATTGTTTTAATAAAACGCAGTGGAAAATTAGACTTTTACAGAAATAACATTCAAATTATAATAACTTACAAAAGTTTTACCTTTTATGAAAGAACGGAACATGAGACATACATCGCTGCTCGTACAGATGTAGCATTACACACACACATGTTTACCGAAGTTAACCTTACTCTTGTTCAATTTAAAATTTAGGCCAAGTAAACTAATAATTTTACATTACAACAAAGTTGAAAGCGTGGCTTTTTATTTCTGGCCACGTGCATATCAAACTTTTTAGTAAATGTTTAGAAATACATTATTTACAGAACACACTAACTTACCGTTTGAAATTTGCAACCTCCTGAACGTGCAATTTTCTGAGGAAATTCTTGCACGATTATGTCACTAAAATCAAGTTTGTCCATCACTGAAATGAATTTATTTATTTGCAGAAATATTCAGTAAAATCAACACTTCAGCCATTTCGTGAAACTAATAAACTAAAACTTCTCAATGTAAATTATATTTGTGGCACTTCATGGTGGGCACTGGTTGGAAGATGGTGGCACAGGCCATTTTATGAAGCGGTAAAACATGTGTTGTAAATATAACATTTCACTCAAAAAACTCACTAAATTGGCACCTACAGCAAACTATACAAAAATAATTAACAACAGGTAAAGAATTCAAACAACGCCAGCAAAATACTCGCATAAACATGATGAAAAAGAGCACATGCACAATGGTGTTATACAAGCTGGAAACGTCTCTCTGATTGTCATCGTAAGTATCCGCTTAATCCATCATAATTGCTTAACATGTTTTAAAAGCCAGTTCACGAAAAGCCAAAACAAAATGGCATATTGCTTTAAAAACATAATTTAAACCATAAATGTTGTAAAAATAATTAAAGTTTTAAATTGCAACTTTTAGTTCTGAGTGGCAGTACTAAAAGTTTCAAGGGGACGCACATTCTGACTAGGGATTGCAATCCGGAAAATATCCGGTATTCCTGCGGATCCAGCATCACTAAACGTTTACCGGATCCAGTATATTGGTACCGGATCCGGTGATAGCAATTTTTGGCAAAATAATCGCGCTTTTGCATGGGTAGGTACTTTAAATGCGTGGTGCGTGTGCGCGCGAGTCGTTCGATGCTGAGTCGCCCCACCATGCAGCGCCGCCACGCCACGTGCTCAGTCCACAGTATCATTTGAGTATTCGACTCGCTCGAGTCAACAAATGTGTGTTTTGTTTTGTCGCGCTGCTTCGTCAAATGGAAGTTGCTCATTCATAACACTGTGTTAAGTACTGAATTATCTGAAGCACTACGTACAAGGATTAAAGAATGCCGCACTGTAGTAACAGGAATATTAATATACTTACAGAATCCAAAGAAATATCATGAAGATACACACAGAGTTGATAATACATTTACTATGCCAAAGAAAAAAGTCATACGATTAGAAATAAATTTTTTTTTAGTAAGACTTAAAGATGATAACTCTAACAAAAACATGGAAGAAATAGTAGAGAAGAACTTAGATTCACCATCACTGAAAAAAGATTTGACATTACAGAAAGAATTACAATTACAAATCCAGCAAGAAACGACGTGTTATACCACACATACTAAAAAAGTAGGGATGGGTCGGTTCGGTTCCAATTTATACCGGTTCTTGAGGTTTGACTCGGAACCGGTTTTAGGTTAACAACAATTACTCGGTTCTTGGTTCTACACAGCAATGGCAAAACTCTGTTGTTACAAAAATAACTATGGTATTTACTCATGTATAACGCTGCCTGTTTTCCCAACATAAAGGAAAAAATTTCTGGGGTGCGTGCTTTATATGGAAAAACAATTAAGGAATGGTAGTCGTAAACTGTTCCCTGATGTTTGGAGGGAAGTGTATGGGAATAGTCTGTTATCTCATCTCCCGCTCTTACATCAACACTCCTCTCCCTTCTCTCTCTCTCTTTATCTCTCAGCCCTCCCCCGTAAACAACACTGCTAGCCGATCGATACATTCCTCCAAGCCTTCTTTGTTTGGTAGGATGGCCGGGGGTCGTGAGTAAGAGAGGAAGAAGAGACGTTTTTTTTTTTGAGGTGTCACGGCAAAAAAAAACCAGCAAGTCACTGTGTAAAAGACGCAAAAAAAAAGGCCGCCCAGACACCATAAAAGAAGCAAAAAATGATAAAATATCCGGCCGCCCACCACAGCTGTTGGACCTTCTTTTAACGAACTTTTGTAGGTTACCTTTATCATACAGCATACCACAATGTTTTGGTTTGAGAGCCATGAGTTATTTAATTAAAGTATTTTCCAAACATATCACAATCACCACATATTAATGTAAAAAAAGAATAATTTTTTACATATTTACTAACCTTAAATAAATTTAATACAAGTTTATCTGTATACATTAAAACTTATCTTCACACTTTGTTATTGTTCAATTCTTCCATATAACGGTTAAATAAAACATTTAATGAATTTTACCTGCATTGGTTTAATAAAGTTGCAAGCAAAAGGCAAGTATTCAAAATACATAGAACCAAATACTGGAACCGATATTTAAATTGTAGAATCGGCACCGAAACCGGAATCGACATTTTTGGTTATTCGACCCATCCCGATAAAAAAGACAAAGATTTTGATAAAGTACTAAAAAAGAAAATGACTGCATTTGAAAGTGAAAGAGTTAGAGGAGAATACTTGTCTGCTATTCATGATTATTTGCTGACAATAAAGCCGACAAGTGTAGAAGCTGAAAGGGCCTTTTCGGCCGCAGGCTGTACTTGTAGCTCTATTAGAAGTTGACTGGCAGATGACACAATTAACACTATTTGTTTTCTACTATCCTTTTTTCTGTCATAAATATAAGAATGAGACTTGTTGGCATTCTCAAATACCTAATTATTGTGATCTCAGTAAATTACGTAGGTTAATTATGTTAGATTTTATTAAGTTACTTACTAAAACTGATCTATCTGTGAAAGTGAAATCTAGGAAGACTGAACCACCCGTTATGTGTCGTTAAAATTAAACAAGTTACCTACACTGTACTAGATTTTAATTTTTTGCTCGTTGTCTAATTTTAACAGCGGAAATAAAGTTAATTTTATATATATGTTTTTTTTTATAAATTACCTTAAGTACAATACACTCGATTAACTCATTAACAGTTCATTTCGGCGGACCGAAAAGGGAAAATTATCCTGATTTGATCAATCCGGTCAGACCCGGCCGGATCGATTGGAATCCGGTCGGATTGAAAATGACGCCGGATTGCAATCCCTAATTCTGACACAAGACGAGCGTACGCACACAAGCAGACCATCCACTAAACAAAGAACACGATAAACGCCACCACATTGTCTGTAGTTGACATTCTTAATGAAATATAAACAATATAATTTACAAATGCGTAAAATAAAGGACAACTCTTACAACAGGCACTCTTGACTGCCCGTGCAAAATTTACTGAATGTAAAAATGCTCTAGCAACTTTGCCGCCACAATGGGGAGCAAATTCGTAGTTTGCAATGCAACGCCCGGAGATTCGTAGTTTACACCTGTCCGTAGAAACTACGGAGAATCCGTAGACATTGGCATCCTTGCTTACAGATAGTGCATTGCACAACTGGCATCCAAGGTCGCCTGATCTCAGTATATGTAATTTTTTCTTATGGAGGTTTGTGAAAAACTTTGTCCGTGTGCCACCCCTTCCAACAACTGTGATGCTGGATAGCAACAGCAGTGGCTGCGGTAACACCTGGCATGCTTGAATGAGTAAGGGATGAGTTTCACAACCATTTAGACATATGCCGTGCATCCGGTGGAGGGCACACTGAAGATTTGTGAAGAGGTAAATTAAAACTTTGAATCTTAATATGTATTTTAAAATTCACCCAAAGGTATTATGAGCATGAATGTAGAATAGCCTTGTGAATTTGGATTAATCTTTTTGATACCCGCTGTATATATGAAACTGTGTAAGGTAGAGGGGAAAACCACAGGCAATGCCCCTCTTCATGTGCAGAAGTTGAAGGGCAGATGCCCCCTTGCCACCTGGTTCCTACACCCCTGCCCACCATTATTCAGTAGGAAGGATTCTCTGCTCTTTGCAGAAGACATCAAACCCCATGCAGTAACAATTACAAAACAGACGTTGGATGATCTGAGGTATGGAGTAATCCCATATCCTGCATATTCCCAACATTTGCCACCATCAGACTGAAACTAAGTAATTTTTTTTTAGGGACTGGATGTTTGAAAACATAGTTATTGAAGAATGTGAGCCTTCTGGGAATCCTTGGCTCATGGTAACCATATTTCTTCAGGATGAGTATTGATAGCCTTGTGAATTGTTGTCATAGATGTCTCTCTTGCATACAGAGACAATTTAGAATTGTGCAAATATGTTTATACAATTCCCAAACTGATTAGCTGTGTGGGGTATGAAAATGGCCATTTTTTCCCCCCATGACTAGTTATAACAGTATTAACTATCACCATACATTTTAGGACACAGCATGCATTATTCCGAATGGTTGGATAAAATTCCCTCACCTTGTCAAGTTTTATCTGCCAATCTTTAAAATTCCTGGAAATTTCCCACAGTTTCATATTTTCTGGCTGGGTGGCCACCCTGAATAACTAACAATGACCGAAAATATCTGCAAGATGGTAGTCACTATTTTATTCTTAAAATTATTTTATCAAAGGTACTGGCTGAGTGGCCATCCTGAATAAACAATAACCAAATTATCGGCAACACAGCAGATACCATTTTTTTCTTAAAAATATTTTATTGAAGGTCACCACCTAAATCAATAGAGGTAGTTTTGCAGTTGAATACATCGCAAGCCAGTTGCAAGTATTTACAATGAAACATTTGCATTCACGAGGGAGTATGAATGTGTGTAGTGTAGAACAATATGTTAACAAAAATGGCTAACTTTGGGAGGGACTTCAAAAATCTTGTTATTGTGGTGACATTGTCAGAGATTTAAGTGGATTTCATGAGCATCTTATCTTATTTATGTGCAGCAGAAACAGACATTTTCAAGCATGTTGCTAATATTCTTACATTGAGATAAAAGAAAGACACATTTTCAACCCAACCTCAACCGTGAATTGTGCGTTAACTTTTAAACTACACAATACTTCCTAATTTCTCATCCCAAAAAAAAAACCCCCCACAATATGGAAATGCAAACAAACTGTATGTGGTGCATTAGCAAACGGTATTGCAACCACAAGCACCAAACCATCATGTTTACAGTATCTGCTACCTATTAAATTGCAAAAATACACTTAATGTTAGAAAGTGTAGTATACTGTGTTTCATTTATGAAGACAGTTTCGTGACAGACAGAACCACCAACTTTGTAACGGTGTCACAACAAATTACTCCACTTGCAGTGCCTGCAATCAGTTGGTTCGTGACATGTTTGTGTGTGTGTTCACATTGGCAACATTTGCTGAAAATAGTGCGCACAAAAGATATCAGCTAATTTAAGTTTCCAGTCAAATATTAACAACAATATTGTGTTTCCAGTTAAATAAGCAGTTTTAAAAATATTTTGGCCCTGCTACTTCATACTTTTAACAGTTTCAACTTTCATGAATTTTTAATGAGGCATGCTCTGGCCCACCTTGCCCTGTTGTGAGCAACATTCCAACAGACTCCTAGCGTGACCGACACCATGTTGGTTACTCTGTGGTTATTACGTTTTCACAAGAGAGTATCTACATTTCGCGTTTTATTCCTTTAAACCTTGTTTATACTGTAAATTAGTGAAACTGATTATTATACTATTTTCTGTGCAGCAATGTTTTTGGTGAATTATTAATTTCATTATTTGCTCATGATGGCAGTGGCCCAGCGACGTGTTTCTTTCCCTCTTGTGCAGCCATATATATTTGTGATGTGATCAAAGTTTCCTGTATGAATCACCTACTGAATGCACACACACACACACACATACATAGATAGCAATATGCAAATATACCGATGGCAGTAGTATCGCGTACAAAATGTATAAATGGGCAGTGCATTGGTTGGGCTTCCATTTGTAGTCAAGTGATTCATGTGGAAAGGTTTCTGACGTGATTATGGCCGCACGAAGGGAATTAACTGACTTTGAACGCGGAATGGTAATTGGAGCTAGACGCATGGGACATTCCATTTCGGAAATGGTTAGGGAATTCACCATTCCGAGATCCACAGTGTCTGGAGTGTGCCGAGAATACCTAATTTCAGGCATAACCTACCACCATGGACAACGCACTTGCACTTAATTACAGAGACCAACGACGTGTGCGCAGAATGGTCAGTGTTAACAGACAAGCAACACTGAGTGAAATAACCGCAGAAATCAATGTGGGACGTACGACAGACGTGTCCATTAGGACAGTGCTGCGAACTTTGGCTGCACTGGGCTATGCCAGCAGAAGACCGACTCGAGTGCCTTTACTGACAGCACGACATCGCCTGCAGTGCCTCTCCTGGGCTTGTGACCATATCGGTTGGACCCTAGACGACTGGAAAACCGTGGCTTGGTCAGATGAGTCGCAATTTCAGCTGGTAAGAGCGGATGGTAGGGTTCGAGTGTGGCGCAGACCCCACGAATCCACGGACCCAAGTTGTCAACAAGGAACTGTGCAAGCTGGTGGTGGCTCCATAATGGTGTGGGCTGTTTTTACATGGAATGAACTGGGTCCTCTGGTCAAACTGAACCGATCATTGACGGGAAAGGGTTATATTCAGCTACTTGGAGACCACTTGCAGCCATTCATAGACTTCATGTACCCAAACAACGATGGAATTTTTATGGATGACAATGCGCCATGTCACCAGGCCACAACTGTTCGTGATTGGTTTGAAGAACATTCTGGACAATTACAGCGAATGATTTGGCCACCAAGATCCCCCGACATGAATCCCATCAAACATTTATAGGACATAATCGAGAAGTCAGTTTAAAATACTGCACCGGCAACACTTTTGCAATTATGGACGTCTATAGAGGCAGCATGGCTCAATATTTCTGTTGGGGACTTCTGACGACTTGTTGAGTCCATGCCACAACCGAGTTGCTGCACTTCACTGGGCAAAAGGAGATCCGACACGATATTAGGATGTATCGCATGACTTTTGTCGCCTCTGTGTACATTTACACATCAAAAAGTTTATTTTACATTACTGAAGTGACAGTTACTTGAAGCACGTAATATCACATTTTATATAACATAAATTGTTGGAATTAGAATTTCAGCATTCTCAGGTATGTGCTAACTTCGTACATAGTCTACTTATTTTCTATTTGTATTAATTAAATGTAATTACACGATACCGAAGTAATTCTGTAAGCTTATCCACTTTTGTGCCTAACTTCATGTGATAATTTATTTATGCACACTTATGTCCAGAATTTTTTTAGATTTTATTATTTTGAGTACAATTACAAAGTGTTTCTGTAGCATAAATGTATGTCAGTGTGTGTGTGTTAGGGTATCTGAGATTTACACCTTTTGGTCAAAGTTTTAGCTTAAATATGTTAACTGAAATGCATGAAAATAACATATTTTTTAAAATTTTATTCAATTATAGTTTGTCAAGTTTTTGTGAATAGTCACTTCTTGAGCCTATAGCATAAATAAGTCAAGTTATCTGTAATTGCTTTGTACTAGTAGTGTTACAGTATGCTGTACTTTCCTGTGTGCAAAACTATTTTAAAAAAATGCAAGACACGGTCAGATGTGAGTCTAAGAGTTGTTATTTCATTTTGACCAAGTGTATGCATTCGTAATGATTATTAAGTCAAATATAAAATAAACTAGCTATGGATTTTAGGCACGATGACTATTAACGACAAAACTTTAAGCGTTGCCACCTTTTTAAGTGTGTTGTTGCAACAGTAAATTTGTAACTTATTTTAATGTGTCACAGAATAACGTAGGTAAGGTACCAAAAATTTGCTTCTGTCAGGATACAAACACATTTTGTGGGTGATTCATACATGAATAAAGTTTTAATATGTAAATGGCAATTGTTAAAGCTAAAATTTTCAGATAATAGGAAAGCATGCTATGGATGAAAAAAAATAAAAATAAAACAAATAAACCCACCCCCAATCTAGTTTTCAGCCTCTCTCCACTTCTACTTATGTTTACGCAAAATATAAAATATATACTAAATTTTTGTGAGTGGATCCTGTAACCTCATAAAATAAAATACGGACTTAAGTATTACACTCTCATTCTTACTGCAGTCTATTGCAGAAAAAATTAATATGACAGAAAAAAAATTAAAGATATCTATGCCGTGTACCTTGTAACCAATATTTATATGGCAAATTATTATTGTTCAATAATAACTGAAATTATTCAGCACATACGTAAAATACTGCACTAGATACATTTTACATTTGAACATTTTAATTAACTATAAAAATTAAAAAAATTGTTTCTGCAAATGCACAATATTGGTTTCGCAGTTTCTGCTGAATTAAAAAATGTCATACTTTCTGAAACAAGTTGGCTGTACATATAACGTCGCAGTCCCTCGTAACGTTAACAGCTGATATAAAAAACAGCATGGCTTCCACGTGTCATAACAGCTGAGGTGGAGGGATACATTAGTAGAGCAACAACAATGGCACTACTTTCTTAAAACTGTAAAAAAAAATGGCCATCCTAAATAAACAGAGTATAACATGTTTATCACAGAGTTCTCATCACAAGTAGGAAAACAACTTTTTGTTATTTAAAAAAACTTTACAACATATGCAGGATAATAAAGTATCAGAAAAATAACACACATTTCATAAATAAACTGCTATTTGTTTTGAATTTATTTCTGCATCATTGTACATTTTCTAAAAACCACAACACACACAGAATCAATGTAAATAAATAATATAGTATTATTTTTACTTTACTCAGCTCTACCAGTGTCTTGAGTTGTGCAAGATGCAGTCAGCAGGACACAACAGTTCATGTAAAATGGTTTCTGAATGCTATTTGGTGTACAATGTATGTCCAGCTATTTTGTAATCTCTTTTGCATCTCAAATAAAAATCAAACACATGTAAACACACACTCACAATCACTTGATAACATACATGCACAGACATCAATATTTTGCTATTTACATAAACAATAAAGACCTGAAAGTTAAGTAGTTTGAATATGTGTAATGAATACAATCATTACCACATCAGCAGTTTATAAACAATACAAAACATGTTCAAACTGCAACAGATATTCACAATGTCAATGACTATAGTAATACTATTCCTCGTCCTTATAATACATTCCAAATGGTAACATGATGACATTATAAAAATAAAAGTGCTCATAAAAAAAATGTCAACAATTCAAATGTATTACGTGCTGCAAACAGTTACTTCTGCATGACTGCTAACAAGACATGATTCTTTCCTTTCAATTTTTTTCAAAGAATATAATATATTATACATGACTGGGTAAAAAAATTGTTCTTGGGCAAATCTCAAAATCTATTCTACTTAACACTGCTGTAACCCTGAAGTTGTACTTCAAAATATTATATTTTGACCGTATGTACGGGCAATTTTACAATGTAAATAAAGTTACAATGTACATACAAAAATTGGAAAGTATTACCAAAAAAAAGTAATGAGAATATAAAATATCTCTCCATACATTTTTATTCATATTTGAGTAAATGTAAAACCTTTTTCACACCTGACAATATTAAGAGAAACACAGTTTGTTCACATACCTTGGAGTTTAAATACCATTAAGGATAACTTTTGACAGATGTTTATAATATGTAAAAATATTTTGCTTTAAAAGCAGTAGAACACCAAATATCTGTTAGTAATTCATCTTCTGAATGATGGCTTGTCTGCTAACCCACATATAAAAAAAAATTTTATTACACAAAATATGAAAGTGTACATGAATTTTCAAGAAGGAAAATGAAAAATACTTAATAAAAAGTTTTTACAGGGATAATTTTACTTTAACAATCCAAATATTACATATCATAATCTTTCATAGCAATATAATAATGGACAATCCATAAATGGTTTGGTTAGGATGCCACAGGACACACATGTGTAGCTAATACATTCCTGTTAAATGTTGTTGAAAAAAATACACACTAAAAATTTTACCAACAAGCAAGCCATTATTTTGTTTATATATTTGCTGCAAGTGACCTTCACCCATGCAAATTCCTTTTAAGCAACACCTTGTTACATTATAATTTATAATATCATTTTTCTGTATCAGAAGGAACTCCCAAAAAATTAACCACTCTAATAAAAAATATTTCAGCTTGAAAAGTTTATGAAAAGTGTTGTGAAGGATTGCTCTTTCTTGGTTTTTAATACTGGCTTCAATACATTTGAGGTACAGTAGACTCAATTCCAAGAACTTTCATGGTTACCAGGGCAAGGGTTGTTATTTCGAAGGGGTTGTTATTGGAAAAACCTTTTCAATTAAATTTGTTTCAACGTTCCCCAAAAAGGGGTCTATTTTGAGAGGGTCGCTATTCCAGGGGTCTTAAAAACGAGAGTGGACTGTATGTTAATTTACATCCCATATGCTGTTACATGACATAGTTTGAAAATGTAAGTACTTGTGCTTAAGCTCATTATTATGAAAATTGAATGGTATATTTATTACCCAGTGCAATCCTGTAGTATAGTCAATAGAATGTTGGTTATACTTGTATGAAAATGAACAGTTATGGGACTGTGTTACTTCAATGCGCACAGTGTTTCTTCTGCTACTAAAATGATTTTTTTTAAAGAAAAACTATTATATTCCAAAAAAAAATGATATTTACATTTGGAAAGTAAAAATTTGATGATATAATAAAATATGTTTTTATTTGTTATTGCATATTAAGCTTTTTCTACAACAAATAAATGGGGTTCTGCTATAAAAATAGTGATGCACTGATTATATATTTCATATTGTAACTATTAAGTAGTATATAACACCATAGACATGAAAAAATGAAAACTTTCATTTTTAGAAAATCATAATAAATGATTGAAAATCTATAAATATAATTTATAAAACAGGAGTTTATGGAGCATGTAAAAAAAAACATCTGCAATGAAAGAAAATTGCACCGGTACATCAATATAGTCTTTATCAGTTTTAATTAAGACTGAAAATCTATAACAATTTAAGCAAAATATAACTGCATTCATGATTCTTACACATTTTGTATTGTGGACATGCAATTACATATTTATTCTTCAGCACCAAAACAATATTAGAAGAATTTGTTAATTTACCAAAGGTGAACAATTTGGTACGGAAAAGTGCTGCTGAAGTGGGAACATATATTAAACAGCACCTATGATGTGCATACATGCAGCAGAAATGTGGGCACTGGATAAGCAGAACAAAATAAAAATTGTGAGAACAGACTCTGTATAAAGCAGTAAAAGACAGAAACAGTAAAAGTACAGGGTTCAATGGAGATTATAAAAGATGCATGAATGAGGCGGTAAGCAAGAATGAAGTACTATGGACATGTGAAAAAAATAGGAAGTGAGTGTGTGCTACATATAATGGTCAGCTTGGAATATAGTAATAGAAGGCCTCAATACACACCAAGAAAGAGATGAGACAAGCAGGTAATAAAGAGGGAAAGATTGGGAAAGAATGTTAAGTGGAGGAATGGTAGAAAGACTAAGGAAAATGGAGGCAATTTATTAATCTGTCCTAGCTACAATCTGGAAACAGTTATGGATGATGACTAATTAACTGTGGTATTTTTAAACATATGTTCAGGAATGGATTACACACTTCATTTTCTATTTGAATGTTGTGGCACATGTAAAAATATACTGAAAATAAAAAGATATATAAAAAAATTACAGTTTATAATACAATTTATAATCAAGAAGTATTCATTCAGATTCTCTCAAGAAACTTTTTCGCATTGCTATAATAGGAATAACTGAAGCACTGCATATGGCATATGCAGTTGTTAACCAAAACAAGCTAGTCTCACCTAACACCTCTTTGAAAAGATGATGTTCTAACTTTCCCCATGTTCACTGCACCTAACAAGCTTTTCTTTCAGAGCATAAATTACAGCTACTTATACATAAAATAGCCCAAACATGCACTTTTATATGCATTAAGTGTGTAATTTTTATAAAAAAAAAAACATTGTGTTATAGCACAATACATGTAGACTGACTTAAGCAAATAAAATTAAAATAATAATATTTTGAACATTTTTATTGATATATATATAATCATACTTTATGGCATATAGGACTAATATTTTTGTAATATAAATTTTTTACATATAAGATTACCCATTCATATGATGCTATACTAGCATGGCACTCTTGTGCACAGTTTTCATACACAACTATATATATGTTCAGTTTCAAATAAACAATCCTGGGGGAGAATCAGATAGGTACCTTAACATTTACCTATTTTCAATCTGTGCCTAAATATATCAAACTGCCTGAACCCAAGCAACCATAAAATTATGCAAGGGAGTGTCCTAATAATTCTTAAGATACTTGAAGAAAAATAATATACATGAGGAGAACCTGAGAAGAACCATCACTGCTAGAGGAGAAGGGGAGGGTGAAATTTGTTCCTAAAATATCTGAGTTTGCAGTACTGATTTCGAGTATGTCAAAGGTTTGTTTTTCCGGTGTTTATATCTGTAGTTACGCATGCAGTTTTTCAATTATATATTGGTGTGTTATATTCTGATATTCTTCTCTGTTTATTTGTAATTTTACGAACTGTGGTGTTGGCACAAGGGTGCTATGTAATTAACAAGACTTCTGAACATAGTTTTAACAAAAATTCAAATTCAAACAATGTAAGTGCCTTTGCTAAAACAGAAATGTTAGAAAATACTCTATGTATTCAAATTCTTGCAGCATGATAAAACTTTATTTTAGGATAGGTGATGTAATTGAGCAAAACATGAGGCTAAAATTAATGAATGAGATGAAAATTAACTATGATATAAATCAATATTTAAGTGGCTTGATTAATGTACTCCTAATTCTGGTTAAATATGGACGTATTAAATATAGAGCTAAAGCCAATTTCAGATACACAATTTTTAAAGTGTATGTAATGATTGCTGATGAAGTTAATTAAATTATTTGTAAAAAGGCTTTCATTATGTAGTATTTAAATAAAAAAACGTTTTCTAATACCATCTGATTTAAGAGGCAAATACTCAAATACACCTCACAAATTGAATGAAGAAACATCAACAAGTGACTTTACAAAATTTTTTAAAGGTAGTAGTAGACATCATAATTTGGCAGATTCTAGCAATAACTACCTACTTAAATTAAGACTTTAATACTTAAATTAGACTTGAATGTGATCTAAAATGTTTAACTTATTCAAGGAGGCTTCTTTGTATCAACAATACAGGAGCTATAAAATTAATCTTACAGTTTTTAACAAATACTTCAATACTCTGTTTGGTTATCCACTAACTAAATGGGGAGTTCTTGTAACGAACACACAACACGAAAAATAGAAAAATATTACAGCAAAAATCAATTTAAAATGTAAGAAAATTAAAACTGGCCTTGAAAAATAATTTAAATCTCTGAAACAAGAACATGAGTTACATCTTGGAAAACCCAAGCTATTTTACACTAGGAAAACAATTGTATACAAAAATGGACAATAGTGCCTACAAAGAAACAATTAGCATGAATAATTCTAAATACTTCCACTTCTCCAGCGTAACAACTAATAGTCTTCTATAACACAAAATTATCTCTTAATGCTTTTAATATACATGTTTTATCAAATGTAAAAAAAAATGTGAATTACCAATACCTTTAACCAGAGATGTTTTCCAAGAAAAGTAGTAACAAAATGTGCTGCAACTCATGTGAAGGCCAAAATAAGAATGTGACAATCAGATTACCACATAATAATGAATTCATTGAGAAGAATTTGAAATCAACCAATACCACCTTTTCAATTAAGTAGTTGCTTATATTTAGAATATTACAAAAATTATAAATTATAAAGCAAAGAAAAAACTTCTTTAAAAATTGTGCAAATATTGAAAGAATTGGATGAAATCTATGCCTTCTCACACTAAGAATGGGGGTTTTAAACCTTGATGTGAGGTCCCTGGGACCCCTCACGATGTTTACAGTATCTCACCTCCCACTACCCTCCCTTTAGCGATTAGCCCCGCTGTGTACCTTCGTTACATGTGACCTTCAGTTGTTCTGTCGCCTGTTAGTTGAGCAATCGTGCACAGTTCCTGAGGATACGACTGATTGCGGTAATGGGACATCACACCACTAAAAGTGAAACATTTGTGTGTTACAAATGGTGCTCATTATATAGTGATACAAGCTCGTATACCAAATTTACAATGTCTACAAGACCTGGACCATCTCATGTAAGTGCCTCTGACTCCAATTTTGAGTGTTATTTCTCAATGGCTTGAAGACATTGGCAGTGAGCTGTCAGGTATTGATGATCCTCAAAGCAGCCCTCTGCAAAGTGACCTTGACACCAGATCGGTTATCTTGAGTTCGGACAGTGATGGAGATAACACAGAAAGTGAAGAAAATGGTGCCAGTATCAATTATCAGTATTTTTTGGGAAGAAATAAATTTAAGCGGTCTTGATGTGCACCAACAAGGAACGTGCATACAAGTCACAATATTATTCTAAAAGTTCCTGGCTTGTGCAGTGCTGCTAAAACTGCTCGTGAAACTGATCCCATCACAGCATGGAATTATATTTTTACTGCAAACATGGTAAGTACTGTAGTCAATCATACCAACTTGAAACTATAAGAATCAAGAGTAAAATATGGGATTACAAGCAGGCCTGAACTCAAAGACTGTGATTTTTCTGAATTTATGGCTTTTATAGGTATGTTGGTGTATTCTGCTGTATTCAAGTCAATCACAAAAACATTTTTTCCTTATTTGCCACTGATGGAACAGTTCGTGAAATTTTTTGCGCAGTCATGTCAGCTAAGAGATTTGCTACGCTTCTTGCATGTCTCAGATTTCACAACAAACTAGACAGAGAACAGAGAGAAAACAGAGACTGGAAAACCAGAAATAATAAGTTTTTACAATTACACAAAAGGGGGCGTGGGTTCGCTAGACCAGATGTGAGCAAACTATTCTTGTGGCCGCCGCACTCGACACTGGACGATGGCAGTATTCATGAGGATTGTCAACATGGCAGCTGTAAATGCTTATGTCCTTCACCAGTCTTACAGAGACAGAACTCTCCTCACAAGACTACAGTTCATGAAAATCTTGGGAAAACAACAAAATTATCTGCTATCAAAGTATCTGATAACACAAGAATACACTGTACTGATTCACTAAAGTGCTACATTCATTGGTGCTTGGCTTGAAAATGCACTACTTCTTCAAAAGAGAAAATAGCACCAAGGTCTTTTGCCTCAGATGGTAAAGTCTTTCTTCCAGAAACTGTGTATGAAAACACATGAACTCATTTCTTTCTTACATTTAATTGAATGCACACTTCTACACACAAGTCACAAAAAATGACAAGATGTCCCCAATTTCTGGGGATAATTCCTGACACCGATTGTAAAGCATTGTCCCCGGCTGCTAAATTACCCCGATTTTGTTCCCAGTTGTGAGGTTATCTCTTTATTATTAAATTTTTTTACTTTCTTGGTATTTAAATTTCCCCGCACAATAGTTGCACCCCAACATTTACACGGCTGTGTTATTTCTAACACACTTGGATGTAAAACCTCTAAATTCATTGTCAAAAATTACACACTCCAGCTAAAACACAAAAATTATATTTTCGCACAGAAAGAGTTAATATTAGACAGCGTGTATTTTCCTCAGAATGAAGGTTAAGTTTGGAACAGGTATATATATTAAATCGTATGCTGTGTAAAAAAAAAAAAAATGTACACCAATGTTCGAAAGAAAAACACACACAATTTTACAACATGTAAAGATAAATTATTTAAAAAATAAGAATCGGTATTCTGAAAATTATACAAAAATAATTTTTAACCTTTAATAAAATGTTTCTTGTCAATTCACAATCATTAACAATGCAATGTCTTAGGCCTGTTGAAATGATATATTA
This sequence comes from Clitarchus hookeri, assembly GCA_002778355.1. NCBI lineage: Eukaryota > Metazoa > Arthropoda > Insecta > Phasmatodea > Phasmatidae > Clitarchus > Clitarchus hookeri. Next base: position 707,687 of record NQII01000579.1, on the reverse strand, counting down.
TTATGTGTGGTCGTATATATATTTTACAGTTTTGTATGTTAAAACTTTAAACTTTAATATCCCCGGTTTCATTAGAGAAATTTGGTACTTTATTTTTGGTTTGCAATAATTAAAATGTCCATGGATCACCCTTTGAAAAAACTGGTCATCCTAATACACACACAAACACAAAACTGTACTCTCATATTACCTGTATTAATATCTCAATGAGAAAGCACAAAAATAAAAAAGTGTAGTGATTTGCCTTTTTATAGTTGCTTTCCTTTAATTATAACTCTCAGTCACCTGATAAAATATTTAATATTGATTAAACGCACAAATATTATGAATAATTTTTAAGTTGTACAAATAACATACTTCCTTCAGCAAAGCAGTAACCACCATTCGTAAAATGGTCTTAACAAAATTGGCTTTAGGCATTAAAATGTGACCATAACTTAGCCTGTTACATAAATTTAAGTCAAAAGGTAGTAGTATAAATTTGACTAAATATACAGCAGTACAGAAAGTCTTTCTTGAATGTTTATAAAATTAGGAGCAGAACTGTGCATTACATCAGTCTGTAAAATATATAATATGCAAACCAACACAAAATACAATACGCATACTAATGAGTGCATGTTATGTGTGCGCTGTAAAACTTCTAGTTATGTGGCAAATAATTTGAATTTAATACTGTTTTTTGGTGAAACAACCTTTTTTCTTTTACCACAACAGGTGAACCAAAATGTTTCTCCGAAACTTTTGCTAACCATCATTATTGATAACTATAAAGCTATCACTTTCAGAAAACAATTATATGAACATTTATATCTATCTTTACTGTTCTAGCATGCAGTAGCAGTGGCAGCATATATTTTACATTTAGTAATTTGATAATTTCTCATATAATAAATTTCACATTATTTAAGGGTTTATTAGTGAATCAATGGGAAAGTGCTAACAGGACGGAAGGTGCGGGGTAAATTTTTCACCCTGGCAGGCTGACATGAGATTAATACAGTTTCTTCTTTTTAACTTAACATATGCTATGACATAATATAAACATACTCTCTTTGATAAATATCTTGAATTTTTACTGTTAACTGTGAGTGAAAGCAGTTACATTGGATTAATAGTTTTGCAATTTTAAGTTTGTTTTTTAAAAGATAATATTTTAAAATTTTATATAAGAAAACAACGGTTGCAGGCCAAGGCGGTTAGGGGATGATGTAATAGAAATAAGGTGACTCATAGCTATAATAATATGTTCATGGTACATACAATTAAAATTAAGTTTTTTATATTATCCAACTGAATCCATACACCAAATGTTTCTGAATTTTAGAATATGAAAATAAAAAAAATACATTGAAAGACACTTGAAAAATTTTTTACTTCAGTTTAGTACCCGTTATGTGCCAGTACCCTGAGCAGTCGCCTGGCCATTAAAGTAACCTCTGAGTGCCAAAGTATAATTTGGAATCATTACAGGCATTTCATAACTTCTTGTAATAACTATAGATAAAAGGTTTACTTAAATAAAAAGCACCCATTGAGGCAAAGCATTAGTGATATGGGGAAAAAGAGAATGAGTGGGACAAGTAATGGGGTGATAAAATTGAGGATGATATAAAACTTCAACAAAATGCACTGTTTGAGGTATAAGTCCTTTGCAATAGTTAAAAAAAGTTTTGTTTTCCTAATAAAAGTTCTGCGAGTACATGGCCACATATATCCAGTGATATTCTGCAAAAGTGAAAAGCAATAGCATGTTGCCATAATAAAAATGGGAAAAGGATTATACAAAGGTAATGACACAGGGAACAAGACAACTGATTAAAAAACAATACTGAATGCTTACTTCTTTTTGAACTCTGATACATTATAACTCAAGAATGTGTTGTGTTCACACTGTCAAAAAAACCAACCTCACTACAGTTTTTTCATAAATGTTTGGAGCTGATATTACACACATAAATTTACTAATGTGAGTTGCACAAATTTTTTTTCTCATAAAAACAAAAAATTTTATATAGCTTAATTTTTAAACTTTAGTTGTGGAAATGGGTCAATTATGAGATAACAGTGGATAATTCGAAATTTACATGGAAATAAACTATACTTAGCAAGGGATCACACTAATAAATTGGAAACTACACAAGGTTTATATTTTTTTAACTGACACCGTTATGACAAAAAATTAATACTCTATTACCCTTAAATTGGGAGAATGGCTAACATAATGTGGTTCTTAACGTAAAAACAAATGTGAAACATTTAAGATATTTTACAATAAATTAATTTACACTTGACAGTATTGTTAATGAAATCAGTGTCATAAAAAATTTTTTTTTTGAGTATTTGGTCCTAGGTGTGCAATTTCTTTTATTTATAACCATCGCCAAGTTCATTTACAAAACAGTGTATACATGGACCCAGTGAATAAAAAATTAGTATATTTAACTACAGAAATAAAGTAATTAAAAGTGTAATCATCAAAAGTTGCCAAAGTACCATTAAATAAGTTTAGGAATAAAATGAAACAAGTTTTCAACATCTATGATTGAATGACTTCTTGTGATATTAATAAAATACTATTGGGTTAGAAAAAGTTTGTTTCTGGATTTATTGCTGCTCTGTTAAATTTTTCTTTGGAGCAACTGGGAGGCTGTGAACCTTGGGTAGTTTACAGCAGGAGGGCATCACCACGAGGGTTTGGGCTAATGTTTCATGGAAGGTTGCTGTCGTCAATGGGTTCAGCGTTCTACTTCCGTGAAATGTGCAGTTTTTGCCAGCAGTCTGCGGTCGTCCTGTTGCGAAATGTGGGGACAATGGGAAAGTGGCCAGCCTTGGGTTATAAACCGAAGTTTTGCCGCCTCAGCAGTTGTCACGGCCAGGTATACATGGGGACGTATTTTATGAGATTGGAGGAGTTGATGGCCTGGCGCAAAAGAGTGTGGATAGGTGCCACGGAGAGTGCGTGATTATGTCTAGGCGGGGGCTCAGGCCTGCCTAGGGCCAGGTTTTGATAGACGTCGTGAGTCGGTGAAGTACGGTATTACAATGGGAGTTCACAGAAAACTACTGGTCCAGATGTAAGATTTGTGCTGTGATCCCAGCCAGTGATGGTGTTTGCCTTCTACCCTGCGGAAACCTGGATATTCCGGGGTTAGGGAGGGGCTGACATGGTTCGTTAAGGGACGGTAAACATGTAATGTAGTAATTTGGTTTAATTTAAGATTAAGGTAGGCATCCTTAGGTTTTGATGATTGTGAAAATCAAGATTTTTATATAATCATATGCAGACTCCCCTAGTATGGCACTCAGGCTTAGATGTAATGTTGATTTATTGTTGACTGAGCAGAATAATCATCGAGTTTTGTTAAATAAATAACATTGTGATCTGTCTAGAAAACTGTTTCGGATGTGATGAGATTTAAATTGAGTTTATATTTGTTTAGGTAAGCCTTACACAATAAATCAGGTAATTTTTTTATGAGAATCAACTGCCTGGTTTTCTGTTTTTGAGGTGGTATACATCTATCTTTAACAGGAACGCCAAAAACCAAATTTAACATGTATTTCCCTATACAAAATTCTCAACCAGGCAACAGCCTTAAGGAGTAAGTTTATGTTCAATTTAGTGTGTAAGTAACCCCATTAGTCTACCAATATCAAGTAACAGAAAAAGTAATATCTAGTCAATATAGTGGATTCTGTGTGTACTGAAAACGCATGTACTGAAAAACTGTATTCACTGAAATTTTTCAGTGGTCCTGGCAAAATTCCCATATAAATAATGCCAAAATTATCTGCTTTAATAGTTTATCAAAAATCGCATCAATTGAAAAATCTTTATGTTTCATCACTTAAGATTTCATACAACAATAGTTTTTAAATGGTTTGTTTATGCAAACACTTAATTAACTTTGCGTAAAAGATGTTAAGTGTGGTGTTCTCCTCTCCAGTTTGGCTGATAGATGTTTGGGAGTCAGGCAGTCAAACGCAACCTTGCTTCATCACCTTAGACCCCTGATGAGAGGGGAAGCCTTTACCTAGCAACCAGCATGGTGTCCTTGCACCCTCTCTCACCTCTCTCTCAGCCGCACACCTTTCTTCCTCCCCTTACATGACTGCGAGAGGGAAAGCGGTTATCTAACAAAAACACTGTGTCCTCATATCCTTTCTCTCTCAGCTCCGCACCTGCTACCGCTCTTACACGCATGGCAAGAGGGGAATCGCTTGCCTAACAACTAGTGCTGCATCTTCGCATCCTCTCTTTCTTGGCCTTACAGTGGGAGGTGAATATAGGCTATCTTCGAGCACACTCGGCTGTAGCTGGTCATGGTTTGCACAATATCACTTCCTCCCCTTAAATGCCTGGCAGGAAAGGAAGTGGTAGCCTTGCATCTACCACGACATCCTTCCTCTCTTGTTCAACCTTTGAGGCTAATAATAGTCTTCTCACAGGGTCCCACTTGCATCTGTAAAGTGTGTGACTTCTCATCTAAAATGAAGGTAAATTACTTGAAGGAAGGGAGAAGATACACTTTTGTCATCCTTGGCTACCTTTGGCTGCAACTTGCCACAGCACAAACCACTTAAACTCATCCCCTCTCGCTTTGTGGAGGGAGTGACTGACCACAGAGTATCTTCCCATGGAATCTGTTGGGGAGGTCTGGCGTAGGGCGCATGTTATAGAGCAGTTGGAAACGTTTGCTCAAAACAGCAAGTTTTGGGCAATACATTTTTTTTACTCTTTTCAGCATTTAAAAATTATGGTGCGACTATTATGCACTGGCGAAAATTATACGATAAAGCACTGTACACCTCACTTCCCCTGAAAAACGTATATTTACTTGTGTAAAACATTAATTTGTAATGTTATATAATTTATTTAGGTGAGTGGAGGTGAAAAGTTTTTTAATGTATTATTTACAGTAATACAATTTTTTTTAAATACCCATCTTTATTGTATTTATAAGCTAGATTTTATTCACAGATAATGTAGAGCTCTCAATATACTCAACATGAAATTTAATAAGGTCAGAAGGTGTATTTTATTGTTGTTCATGTCAGTTTCTTCTCTACTGAAATCTTGGCTACATATAAATTTTTGGCAGTCCTCTGAAAAAAATGGTACATAGAGAATCCACTGTATTATCAAAAATAAAATTGTGACACACACATGCACAAATGCACACATGCACACCCACAAAATACAGATAAATTTATAAATTTGAACTAGTTATAAACTTGTTCACTATAATATGGCCTGCAACCCAATTTATAACTTTTTTATTTTTTTCAATATACGTTAGCTGTACTACAAAATTATACAGAAACTGTATTCNTTATAAATTTGAACTAGTTATAAACTTGTTCACTATAATATGGCCTGCAACCCAATTTATAACTTTTTTATTTTTTTTCAATATTTGTTAGCTGTACTACAAAATTATACAGAAACTGTATTCATATATTTAATATTGCATCAGGCAGAAGGTGAAATTCTGTTTACTGAAAGCAAATTTCTCCACATATAACATTTTGGAAATATGCTGAAATATAAACATGAAATATAAAGTTGGTTTTTTCTGTAACTACTCCGTGATATTTAACATCTGATGACATTGAAGTGATAGTGAACAAGACTAATGATTATCAACACTTGTTATGAGCAGCAAAATGCAGTTTATAACATACATGGTATTCCACAAGGAAAAAGCTAAATGATAAGTAATATTTCAAGTACAAAAATACTAAAACTTGCCTACTATTTAAAATTACGTCAATAAATATGCTTCTAGGGTCTCAATAATTGCCTAAAATATAATCACAAGCAATTTCCTATGTTGCGTAGTAATTGTTTGGGTGTGTTAAGTCACACATTTGTGTAATTGTGGTCTAGAAGTAGTTTGTGTCACATGTTCTGAATATATTTCATTTTCCACTCAAATATGTCACATCAGACCAAAATGTTATCACCTAAAAAAACTCATGATAGCAGTTTACTAGTTGGTTTACTAGTTTATTTTAACTAATTTTATTCTGTAGCATTATGGAATCTCAGTTAAAAATCTTCATCATATGAAACATTTCAGTGACTTTTTTTTTGCTTTGTGATACAATAAGTTAATAATGCAAAAAACAGTTTAAGTTTGATAATAGCTAATCACTTGGCTATAGAAATATTCTCAGCTTTATATTTATTGTAGATCATTTTTCACTCTATAGATTGTAACTACTCTTTCATATAATCCCCAGAAACATTTTCTATATTCAGTTCAACACTTATGATACACCAAGTAAAATATTTATTGTTCTCAAGCAATTAAGGTACCATGCCAAAATAAAACAATTAAGGTTAAAAAAATAAAGTAATAGGAAACCTGAAGATGATATAAAGAATAAAAATAATTCTAATGTAATGATGTATAGTTATGTGGACTATTTATAAATTTTCAATAAGGGAGTAGCAAACACAAATATCACTTCTGAAAAACTACCTTTTTTAAAACAAAGAATTAAGATACAGCAAGACAATTTTTTCAGCAATTTACAAAACACATACATTTTTTAAATCAAACTGCAAGCTAAAATTGAGCTTTTTGACAAGGTAATGTGCAAGAACCACAGTACTAAGATGTAGTTTGTTTATGTTTCATTGTACATAATGTCATCAAACTAAATGTTATACAACAATGATGACAATATGCCAATACACTTTGGTGTACTTACAACTATGTGGATACTAGGCATTTTTCTATTGAGATGATATGCCTCTATAGCAATACATCCTCTAGCTGATTACTGCAGCTACCCAAAAGTACATACACAAATTTTACAAAATTTAAAATTACGTGTGACCACATACAGTCTCTCATTTAATTTTAATCAACTTATTATAACTACATAAACTGTCCAAATCAGTGCACCACTAATACGTAATACAGATTCCATGAAAAACATAGGCTGGAAACAACAGCACCAGCAACACAAATACTCAGAATAATATTACGACATACAGAATTATAATTGTACTCAAAAGATAAGCGTATCTGGATAACACTGAAACAATTTCTATATTATTAAAATCAACTGAGTGGAAAAGCAGAGGAAGTTGCTATTCTAAAGCAACTAACATAAGGATTACAATCTGGAAGACACATACTAACACTGTACATGCTAGGACATACAATAAAAAAAAATTAAAACATTTACAATTTACTGTAGCATATATTCATGATACATGAACATTTTTGATTGAAAAAAAAATATGCCTGGAAAACTTAACTGTACACATGGCACATACACTACAAACAAGTAAAGCAATCTTTATGCAATTTCAATGAAATTAAACATGGTTCCACCAGTGGCGAATTCTGCTCAATGCATGTATACCATAGATTATACATTACTTTCATATCCATTCCACCTGCTTCCTTCATCTGCACATGCATATAAATACATGTTTAACAATATGTTTAATAACCAAGAAAAAGTTGAGAATAAAGAATATTATTGCTTTAAATAAATTAGCCCAAGAATTATCACAATACCATATTTGCATTTTGTTCATTAACAACCCTCAATAGAAAGAAATAATACTACAGATTATTTATAGAGACCTGAAAAATTTGCTGTTTCATTTCGGGACAAGCTAGAATTCAAAACCTCGTACGTTTGTATTGCTTATTCTATTGGCCCACATGTTTGTTTTNAATACTACAGATTATTTATAGAGACCTGAAAAATTTGCTGTTTCATTTCGGGACAAGCTAGAATTCAAAACCTCGTACGTTTGTATTGCTTATTCTATTGGCCCACCCGTTTGTTTACACCTCCTGGACAACTCTGAGCCAATAACAAACACACAATAAAATGCAGACCAAATCACTGTCTTCCGCTTATACAACACGCAACCAATGAACAGTGATATTTGCATTATTTTACATACGACAATAGATTATAGCCTACAGGTCATTGAACTCACAAATTTTTCAGGTCTATAATTATTTATGTTATTTATCATGGGTATGATTTATAGAGGAGCTTGGGAAAGTTATGATTTGCAGTGTTTGTGGGCAAAAGCTAACAGAGTGGAATCTGACAGAAATAAAAAAATGCAGGTCCTGTGGTTTCTCCTCCTTGAAAATTTTTTTTCCATATGTATGGTTCAGAATGTTTCTGTATAGCTATGTTTAATGAATAACACTTGGCCAACTAAGGGCTTTTCATATCACAGAAGGGAGAAGGGAGAAATATATACACCTATGTCACTAACTAAAATAACCTCAAAAAATTAAAATAATGTTTTAGGGTGTTCACAAGTGAAGGAAGAATGTTGTTATGATAATCAAGAATACAGCTGTGACCAGATACAAAATAATGCAACATCCAATGAAGTTTGCCTACTTGGAAGAGCTATCACAGTAAATATCTATTAAACCACCACACTCTAAGTCAACACATGCGCATTTAAGTTTGTTAAAACTGGCTCATTTAAAGTTCTTTTGTACATACAAATATAAGATCAAAATCTATCAATAGGAATAGTTACCAATCAATATAGTCATTTTATGTTTAAATAAATCTTTAGTTTAACTATCATGCTGCATCATGTACAAAAACTAAAATTCTGAAAAAGGTTAAAGGGAAGAATGGCACATTAACTCCATTTCCTATAAGTTCACTAAATTTTGACAGTTCTATAAATATAGCATGGCCACAATGTAGCCTTTCACCACAGCTTTTCTGTTTATGAAGAAAACAATTTTTTTTTAACAAGTGCTATGATCAATGTAGGTTACCATTCCAACTTACTTTATTTTTGTTATGGCCAAGTTATACTGCTGGAGCCCTGTTTATTTTACTGCTGGTGGATGGCGTTAGGAGAGACTTTAGTTTAACGTCGGTTTCATTCAATGTGAAGTCAATTTTTTTACCTCACCATTTTCAATATTTTTGAAATTTGGGTAATGCTTTCTGTCACTCTTCCTAAGCAAAGCTATGAATTTTTAGAATAAAAAACAAATCCTCCCACGATATAAGAAATCATTTGTTGCAAGCACAGTGTAAAAGCACTGTTTTGAGGCATTTTTCGATTGGCCATAACTTTTTGCTACAAGAGCTATACAGCTCTACATAGTGTCTTTAGAATGTTCACTGCATGTTTTTTTTTAATGATTTATTTATATCCTGAGATTGTTAGAGTCTTTGTAACGCTATAGATGTCTAAATCTGACCAAACGAACCTCAATTTTCCACACATTTAGGCATTCAAAATTAAGTGAAGGATTGCTAGGAATTGAGTTTTTTCCCTTGGGTATTCTTCCATGGGTAACTTTCGTGGCAATGTAAAATAATTCCTGAAAATGAGAAATGTTGAAAAAAAAAATAGATTTTCAAGGCTAAAAAATTCAATATGAAATCTAGAAATCACTTCATTATAAAGTTACTTGTATACCCTTTCAAGAAAAAAACAGTTTGTTTTGTTACTCCACGTGATGAAAAAGTTATGGGACTTAGAATTTGATGAAATTTCATCAATACAGATGGTATTTATTGTATATTGAGAAACATTTACTGTGTTTTTTTTTGTGTAAATGTAGCATGACTGGCTTTTACAGTGCTTGCAGAGTAGCATACAATGATTGATAACAATAGCTTACTTTTCAGAATGGAGAGTATTCTCTAGTCTGGAGAATGATTGTGACTGGTGATATTCTAGTTTCTACTCAGTTGGCATTTGACAGAAATTGTGTGTGTTATATACACCAACAAATATCTTGCATGTTGGACAGTGATATTCATAATGGTGATTAAATAATTTTTCAGTGAGTTTGTTTATATTTTTGTAATATAATATAAGTGTTTTGTTTTACAACATGATGGATTTCTATAGGAGGTATGTCATAATCTAGCATACAGTCGATTCTCAGAACTGAAATAACAGCAGTAAGTACCTACAAAAAATACAATATCATCAGAAAAATTTGTCAGATGACAAATCTGAACTACCAGATGATTTCTTTGAACCAGAGTGTGTTTTAATAGATACTGTCAATGAAGCCTCTTCAGCACTAGGTGTCTTTCCAGTTAAAGTACAGAAACTCTCCAGTAATGCTAGAACACCAGTTTCGAAAAGGTCTTTCAGCTTAGAAACATCCCTACAAGAAGAGGAAAGGGGGAAAGCTATTTTCATAGTTTAGGTGTGGAATATGAAACACTTATTTAGGAACTCTACAAAAAATTCAAAATTGCGAAAGCTGCCTAAGAGAAAGTGGGAGTTCTCAGCTGCCTTCTTAAAAGCTGGAGTGTATAAAAAATTCAGAAAGAATTTGAAGCTAACCAGTACTTAACTCGGTTAACCCAAAAACTAAAAAAAGAGTTTAGAGTTTTACCAGATATTGTGAGTAAAAAAGTTGGGAGAAAGTTGGATGAGGATACCATCATATTAGTGAATGCATTTTATGAAAATGATGAGTAGAGTCATTTGATACCTGGCAAGAAAGACTGTGCATGTCCGTAAAGATGGTACCAAAATAAATGTCTAAAAAATACTTATATTATGCAATCTTATATATATACATACTGAATTTAAGGAAAAAATCCTGGCATCAAAGTAGAATTCTCGAAATCTGCTGAGTTTAGACCTAAGTATTGTGTATTAGCAGGTTATACTGGCACATATACTCTGTGTGTATGTATGTACAATGCACCAAAATGTTAAACCCCACTCTTGTGGCTACCAAAACAGAACTTGATTATAAGGAACTTCTGTGTATGATGGTTTGTGATCTAAATAATGAGAAGTGCATTATATCCAACTGTTAAAAGTGTCCTGCTATTGTACAAGTCCATGAAGCCATTGCAGAAGACATTGAAAAATTTGAAATCAACGAAGGAGTAAAATATAAACAATGGTTATCAATAGACACACGTCAACTTCTAGAGCTTGTGATTTCACCTGAAGAGTTTGTGGAGACATTATTGGAAAATATTAAGGACTTAAAACTTAATCATTACATCTGAAAAAGCAATCAGAATATTTTAATGCACAAAAGAAAACCTAAAAGTCAAGGAGTGCATTATTATGTGCGATTTCTAAGAAAACTTTTCATTTGTAATGCAGGACAAGATCTAATCTTACCACTGGACCAACTCTCAAGCTACTATCAAATCCTTTGTCATATATTTTAGTTCTGAAGGTAAAATGGAAAGTGAAAACTATTGTGTGATTAGTGATTCATTACAACACAGCATGGTAGCCTTCTTCTCTTTTCAGAAGCAGATCCTCCAGCATACCACATCATTAAATTCAGGCATAGTTAAGATATTTTACTTTTCTGATGGCTCTGGAGCACAGTATAAGAATAGGAAAAATTTTATAAACCTTGCCACCATGAAAAACACTGGTTTGAAAGCAGAGTGGCTCTTCTTTGCCACTTCTCATGGCAAAGGCCTATGTGATGGAATAGTTGGTACAGTGAAGCGGTGGGTAACTAGTGCAAGTCTGCAACATATTGTAACCAATCACATTTTAAACCCCTCAAAAATGTATGTTTTTTGTAGAACAAACTGTTCTAAAGAGTCCATAGAATCTGAGAAATTCCTTCAGCCTTGATTTGAAAAGTGTATTGCAGTTGAGCAAACAAGATTATTACACAGTTTTGTACCAGAGAACAGTTTCAGTCTTGAAGTTCAGATATCCCAATCTACAGACTTCAAAATAGTGCCCATCACCAATAAACTGCCCCCTATTCTACCAAAGATAAATGATTACATGTGTTTCATGTACAATAACAATTGGTTTCTGGGCATTATGAATGATCAGATGATGTGTTCAAGTTGGACCAAGAGTTGCAGATAAAATTCTTCCACCCACAGGACAGGAACTTCTTTCAAGCTGACAAAAAACATATGGCAGAAACAAGAGCATATATTCTCAAAACTCTCTCCCCATTGGAGCTGACAACAGCTACAGGGCAAACACACAACATCAGTGCAGAAATGAGCCTGCACTTGTATCACCTTTTCTGCAATAAATCTACTTCTTCAACTTGAAAACGTACTCAGTGTACAATAAAAACCAAGAGTTAATACATTAATACTAATTTTCAATAAATAATAAACATTACATATTAATTTAAATTTCACCAAACAAACTATTGTTTCCTGAAAGGGTATACAAGGACCTATATAACAAAGTAATTTTTAAAGTTAATCCCACATTAAATTTTTTAGTGTTGAAAAAATATTTTTTTTTAAATTTCTCATTTTCAAAAAAAAAATTTACATGAAGGACTGAGAATAAGCTGATTTTTCTACCACAAAAGCTACACATGGGAGAGTACCCAAAAGAAAAAAATCAAATTGTTACTAGCAGCCCTTCACTTAATTTTGAATACCTATTTGTGTGGAAAATTGAGGTTCATTTGGCCAGATTTAAACACTTATAGCATTACAAAGACTAACAATCTCAGGATTTAAATGTACAGTATCGTACAAAAAAATTCAATTCACTTTCTAAAGACACCATATAGAGCTTTATAGATCTTAATGAAAAAAAGTTGTGGCCAATCGAAAAAAAGCCTCAATACAGTGATTTTACACTGTGATTGCAACAAATAATTGCCTACATCTTGGAAGAATTTTTTTAGATGGAGGTTTTGGGACATTCGCCATTGCTATACAGATGTCTGTAATGAAAAAACCAGACTAAGCTCAGTCCTGTTCTTCCATGACAGACATCTACATCGCAATGGCGAATGCCCGAAAATCTCCATCTAGTCATTCACCCCCAAAATCACAGAAATTTTTTTTCAAATCTAAAAATTTGGTTTTTCTCAGGAAGAGTGAAAAAACATTACCCAAGTTTCAGAAAAATTAAAGATGGTGAGGTAACACGCATTTAAATATTTGTCATAGAATGACCCATCTTTCGTGAGACAACATTGTTTTGTAGCCCTTCTTACGAGACTGTATCATTTTGAATTACATATTGTTTTAATAGACCAGTGCAAAATTTTGTTCGTACAGAAGTAACATTCAAATTATTATAACCTGTAAACTTTTAACATCACTGTAACAAGAAAACTCGATAAATATATTGTTTGTACCAATGAGAATAATAAACACATTCCGTATGTAAGTAAATATTTTGGCGAAATTAACTTTAAAATAGTTGAGTTTTCCATATAATAAAAGTGTTATTTTTACACTACAAAACAGCAATGATATGGTGGTTTCTAGACCACATACATTTCAAACATTCTAACAACCATTTCGAAAAACATTTATGAAACACATTGACTTACTGTTCGTAATTCCTATTTGCAACTCCTAAACACATGTTACTCAATTGCAATCCTTGGACATGTCTGTCTGCCACTGATATAAAATAATTTGCAGAATCATTCAGTAAATACGACACTTCACCGGTATCCGAAACTAATAAACTGCAAAACGAAAATACATGGCGGCGCTTCACGGTGGTACCAAATATGGTGGAACAAGTCATACACGTGTCTATAATATTACCTTTCACGCAAGAAAATAAACTAAAATGGCACTATACAACAATTTATGCTTAATGAAAGTAAATACAAAAATCATTAATTACAGATAAAATATTCCAATAACACCAGTAAGGTACTAGCATAAACATGACGAAAAAAATCACGTACACAATGGCATTCACAGAGCTATAAATGTTTCACTGATCGTAACTGACTGTATGCTTCGCCATAATTGCTAAACATATTTTTAAACCAATTTGCTAAAAGCCAAAAAAAAAATTTCACATCACTTTAAAAACATACTTTACGCCATAAATGTTGTAAGTATAATTTAAGTTTTGAATTAAAACTTTCAGTTTTGAGTACTATTTTCTTCCACAATCATAATCAACAATTCGCCAACATAAAGTACATCATGCAACAACTCATCAGCTGATTACTTTGCAAACAAGAGCATTTACTGTTTACATGGTGTGTAGGTTGGTCACATTGTCTGTCAAGATGTAGTCTACTTATATGAAATGCTTAGTGAAGAAAGTTGCAAAACTATTGTTCCTAACAGCATTCCTACTTCATCCATAACCCTGTAACACTGGTTTACAGTTATCCCTTTTAATAAAAACTTTGACATAGGACCATTGTATTTGTCAAAAATAAGAAAATATGATATCAAAACTGCATATACAAATCCAGCTTCTTATAGCCAAACTTTTTTTTATTATATATTAACTAAGTAAAGGCACAAGTATTTGTAAAGACATTCATCAGCAGCGATGCTCCAGAAGATCAATGAATAATTCTAGCCTGGCCCAGTGAGATTCACTGTGCTTCTATGAAACAGTCATTGTTATACAAGAGGTATATATGCAATGTAAAGAAAAATTCGCCATTGGGGAGTGCACATTTTAGTAGTTATATAGTCTAATTTTCATAAGTATGAGAACATATTATCACACTGTTAAACTGGACTTAAGGCAAAAACTAATGTATAGTGCTAAATGGATTTTGTATATTGAATGCATAGAAAAATCTGTCATATCAGTGACTTGACTATCACATTAAGAAATAGTCGCTGCATAATATATCTACTGGTCAATAAGAAACAGATTAGAGATGTGTAAAAACATGAGGAAAAAAAACTTTTTAAGGCACTAAAAAACCTATAGTTTTAGTTTTAAATAAATTATTTGTAACAGACACAAAAAACTTTTTGTGAGCAAGAGCATTGTGACATTTTTAATTATAAGCTACAACTATAAACATGTTATGTACACAAAAGTCTAGCAAAATATGGTAACTTTATTTACTCTACAAACAAATTTATGCAGTAGCATACGTAAAACACTTTGGGTCCTAAAGGCAAGTAGGTATTTGCCATTAACTGATTTTATCTATTGTAACTGTAAGTTACACACATGTATGCATACATAACACTTAAGCACATATGCACACACAAGAACCACTTTGCCAACTAATAATCTGAAGGATACTATATTTCCAATGCGTTAACTTCAACAAAAATTGCACAATTATATGTAAATACACTTTAGGGACAAATCTTGACTCCAGAGACTATTTTACATTCTGTGGACAAGTAACAATAAACAGTTTTCATGTTCGTGAGGGTTCTAACATGGCAATAAGGCATTAAAGCTATTAGCAAATGCACTCAAAATTCTGTTTCAATAAATATGTCAATCAGCTAGCATATGAACAAAACTAATAGGGAACATGCCATGTCGAGATGGATCACCTTCTACATAACCATCTTTCCAGTTTTCATCTTCTGTTTGTTCATTAGTCACAATTATCACTTCACCTTCCCTGAATGACAATTCATCTGGATTATCTGCATCACAGTCATAAAGAGCACGACACCTTCGCAATCCAGTAGCCGAAAGCTTTGCCAGGCATGGCAAAGGCTGTGTCTGCAAAAGAAGAATAAAAAAGATTGGTAAGCAGAAAGTATATATTTAGCGTGATATATGCTACTCAACAAAAATTTTGATCATGAACTTAAACCAATAATTTAAGTGTTGTCCTATCTCATTTTAATTTCCTGTATCTTAGCTAGACCAATGAATTTATCTCTAGCTCCAATAGATTACCTTTGACTGCAGTAATCATAGTCACAAACACAGAGTTAAACATAATACGATGAAATACATAGTTAAGAAACAAAAATCCACATTTAGTAAATTTTAATATAATGATGTTAGTCACAATATTGTTTTTCTGGTAATAAAAAATGCACAACCAATTCAAATTACTGACAAGTTGTGCAGCACAATGCAACACTTTATTTTCATCAAAATAACAATTATAAAACAAACCACATCAAATGCAAACATGTCGTATTTGTAAAATTTTTGTCAAATAATTTTAACAATTTGTCTCAAAATTAATTAAACCAAAGAAAAAATACACATAAAATCAGATTTAGCACAAAGACAAATGAGAATCTCAGATATTGGAATCATGTCCATTCTACAATGAGGTGTGTTCCCAATGCAAATCATGATCATCATCTCGTAACCTACAAAGGATTATCAACAAGAGGCCATTAAGGAGGAATCATGGGCAGATGGGCAAACCAATACCACTTACTTGATATATCTTTGGATGATACAAAACAATGTATAGTGCCACAGGAATTTACACAACCCTGACATCAACAACTCAAATTTCAAAGCATAAGAAAAGTTACCAGAAAGAGCAAAATGCCTGATCTACCACAAACAAGTCACACCACAGAGTCTGGAATTGCTGAGTGTGGAGATGTATGGAAAAGCAATGAAACATCCATCCCACCACCAATAACTGAATATGCTGAACATACAGATGGTGGCAGCAGACTACTTACCCTGTTGCCAAATAACACATCAGAAAATGCAGGGGAATGACTGCTGCAACAAAATTTGGACACTGGAGGCATGAAGCCCAGCTCAAGAATATCACATCAATAAATAGTTACCACTATATCAAAGCTTTTCATATTATGGTGAAGGGGCACTCTTTCCTCTTCTTACACCATACAAGCACTGATTTTATCAATAGAGTCCTAAGAAGCAAGAAGATATTTTAAAAACATTTTATAAACATTATAATGTTGCATTCTCAATGATTTTGTAAAAAAATATTCTGAAAATGATAAAATATTTTCTGCCCAATATTTTGTAAAATATATTTTAATGACATTTTTCTTTAAAAAAAAAAAAAAAAAAAAAAAACCACTATAGTTTTTACGATGCATTAAAAGAAATATAACTTAACATGATACAACCTTTCAATTTTGTGAGGTCTTTTAACAACATTGTATTTTGGTCATTTGTTGTTACAATATTTACTGTATTTTTCCACTTAATATGGTTTTTGTTGTTTTGGAAAGGGCAGTATATTAATTTAACACATTTCTGTATGGATATCTCCTTATAATCTTGCACAATTAATCATATAATTCTAATGTTTTGAGTGTGTAAGCTGGGGTTAATATTTTAAAATTAGTGCTCTGTTAATGGGCAGGATTCTTAATAGTAATGGCTAAATGGATAAACATAAGTACAGTAGAAAGTTGATTATACAAAAATCAGTTATACGGACGACCAGTTATCTGGACTCGTTTTAAAAATAAAGAGAATAGAAATAACACAAAGTTCTCTTTCATCACAGCGTTTCCCTTACCCGCGGAAGAAAGACAAGCACTTGTGTCGGTTCTTGTGATGTGCCCTTTCACGTGTTGTTCAATGTAAACACGTTCGGGAGGGGGGTGGTTACTTGTTAACTGATTTAATTATTTTATTTTATGTACAGTTTCTGTTTTAGATAATCTTACTATGTTCTATGTACGTGTAATAAGTTTTATGTTGTGTGAAAATAATTTTTTACAATTTCTTTTATCTTCATTTTCAACATATTTCCATTATCTGGATTATCCATTATCCACATTTCCTTTGGTCCCTATAAGTCCAGATGATTGACTTCCTACTGTATATGAATTAGCATAATTAATCTATTTAACAGGAAACCATTGAGTATATGTTATTATACTACAAATATTTTGCAACTCATAGCCTATTTTAAAATTTATATAAATGTTCAACATCCTTCCTTATTCCTTGCTATACACACTGAAGAGCCAAAAAAAACTGATATAGGCATGCGTATGCAAATAACAGAGGTATGCAACCAATCAGAGTAACGCAATGCTGTCGGCAGCTAGATCGGTTACTGCTGCTACAATGACAGGTTATCAAGATTTAAGTGAGTTTGAACGTGGTGTTATAGTCGGCGCAAGAGAGATGGGACATAGCATCTCCGAGGTAGCGATAACATTTGGATGTTCGCGTATGACAATTTCACAAGTGTACCGTGAATATCGGGAATCCTGTAAAACATCACATCTTCGACGTCGCTGCAGCCGGAAAAAGATTGTGAAAGAACGGGACAAACGACGACTGAGAAGAATCATTAAACATGACAGACGTGCAACACTTTCTCAAATTGGCGCAGATTGGATTTGTGGACTGCCCTGCAGAATTCATGGTGTGAATTGCCTCCTGCATACCNATAGTTTCCAGCTGTTTGCCAACTTTTTTGCTGTGCATTCAAAATTTCTTTAAAGTTTAACTTATAATTCCTAATTTTTTTTACATCAAGTCCTTAAAAGTATTTTGTTTTCCAAAAAAAAATCTGTAAGCTGCTTACAGAATGAGAAGTTGGCAGTTGGTAGTTTGTTTACAGTCTGCAGTTGTGCAGTCCGTAGTCAGCAGCTGGAGTCTGCAAAGTAGCGTTCACAATGAGCAGTCAACAAAATATTGTTATAAATAACACTGTTGTTATGCCGAATAATTCTAAAAATCTGGTTACAAAACAATATGGTAAAAATAAAAACGGCATTATTTCATAATTTGATATTTATCTATTTGCAAAAGCATGAAATGCAAGAAATATTTTTTATTTTTATTTATTTTACGGATAAGTTTTTTCCACATGTATATAAATTTCTTTCTTTTTGGAAGAATATGTTGATAAATGATGTTGCAAGTATGATGATTTCTGAATGGCTAGCAGCAACTTGCTGTCAAGCAGTTGGCAGTCATCAAGTTCACTGATCTGCAACTATTTTGACTGTAAGGAGCAGACTGCTCATTGTGGAAACCCATTTGGATACACATTCATTAATATCTGATTGCCAACAGCCAACTACTTTACTTTTAACTGCTCATTCTGGAAGAGGCATTACTATTCTGAAGGCCTGTGGCTGGGATATGAATGTTCTGTTTAAATAAATCAGCTTTTAATACTTCATGTGTTAGCATTTTAAACAAAGTAATGTAACAAGGTTGGAGTACTGTCACTGTATTTACACTGTTTACTTACAGGTTTCGCATGCCTGGCGCTTGAACTACGTTGCAGTGTGTTTGGAATCCCAGTTTTTTGACGAAAATATTAAACATGCCCTCAAAATGTCTACCTAAGAAAAGACATCATACCCAAAACGAGGAATGAATGGTACTTTAAAGTTACCACACATGCTGCAAATATTATTTTGAAGCCCTCCAATATAGTTAAAAACGGTTTTTTTTTTTTTTCAAATTGCAGTACAGTGGAGTTTCCATTATCCGTCAGTTTCGGGACCATCACCGTGACAGTTGAGAGAGTAGACGGATAATAAAATCCCCCCCCCCCTTTTTCTCAAAGACACGACAGATACTAGCGATAATAGTGCATACAATATTTAGCACTATATTTTAAACAGGTAGCAATCATAGAAGTATGTACAGCGCAGTACATATTTGATATTAAATACTGTAGACTTCTGTTTATTATGTTGATAAAATAACAAAATTGAATACAGTACTATTATGTATATGTTCAGTAGTATAATCCTACCTAAAAAGTCTGTCATATTCCTTTGTTTTAATACTCCACGGGCTTTTGATGCTGCCATGTTGTATATCTTACGTAGGAGTAATATCTGTGTCGCGTCTGCCTCTTCTTGTTGCTCGTATCATTCAATGCACTTGGAAAACATGTTTTCAGCGTCACTGTGGCTAATTATTTTGGGGCAATCCTCGAGTGTATTACCCTCTTCTTCTTCACTTAAACATTCTACCTCCTGTGTTGCACTTAATACAAGTTTCCGTTTCTTAGACATTTTTAAACACACTACACTTTGACAAAAAACTGAGGACAATGACTTGCTGACTAAGTGACTACCACTACTGAACTGACTGTAGGAATGGGAGGGCCGATGAGTGTCTAGGAATTCCGGTAGCGGGGTGAGGAAGACGGAACGATTCTACGAAGTACATATGCAGGTTGTACATAAACAACATCATTCGCATTCCGCACCGCACAGAATATATTTTTACTGGGTATTAATTGACAAAAGTATTACAGTACAGTATACGTATTGTTCAACTCAATAATGTGATTAATTTGATCTAATATGAAGCATGAAAAAAGTTATTTTATTTTTAGTTTACTAAGTTTGTTTTTTGTATCCAATTTTATTGTTTTACTTGTTGTGTCAGTTTACTGACGGTTAACAGAAAATCACGGTTAACCGAGACTTCACTGTATCTTAAAACATACAAGCCGGATACCAGTTAAACTACGACAGGAGCCTGTATTGAAGTTTTTTACATATTTTTCATCAATAAAATGATAGGGTCACCGCTGAAAGTCCCATAGGTAAATGCAGCACTACGAGAACACTGCACACCAGTTCATAGCCCTGCACACAGCTGCAATAGCGCTCTTGTAACACATGCCAGTGTAACCCTTATAGTTCCCGTGATTCTCTGCCAAAAAATAGATAAATTATAAAGGCAGGCTTGTTAGCAATTTTTCATGCCGGTGTGTGTAGTGACAAAAATGGAAATTTTTCATTACAGCAGATGTTGTAATAAAAATTTGTTTATTACACTGAGTGCCAGTGATAGCTCATAATGTAAGGATAAATTATCAATTGTAATAGTGATGGCAATCTATAACACATTCTGTTATTGGTACACCAACAACATATTCAGTAACATATATCCTGTAGCCATGTACTGTTGTGTAGATTAGCAGCTCTTTTTTGAGCTTCTGTTAATGCCAAATTGAGCATGATATTAGTTTTTCCTGGACTTTTATTGTTGCGCATGGGGCCAATCCCCTTTCCCTACGCCGGAAGAGCATCTCTCCTCGCCGCGCCAGAGGAAGTAGGTTGCCATGCTTGGCCTGCCCTCCTGGGCCCCTCCCTTAGTAAGACCTGCTACATCACTGAAGAGGTGGTACCACCACCCATCCACCCTGCTGGAGCAGTTGGTGGCCAGGGCCCTTTGCACAAGCTTTCTGGAGGTCTCCCCCCTTGGTGTGGCCAACGTGTGAAGTTTTATCTCAATGGAGCGCCAGCCCTTATATATAGCAGCCCTGGGGGAGGGGGTTGGCAGTCTGTGATGCAAGCCGTGAACGAAAAAGAGGACGATGGCGAAGGTGAGGGAATCTATGGCTGATACGCATGTTTATTTGACAGCAGCGAGAGAAGCGCACGAGTACTGTGGAGCGCAAGTTACCCGATGAGTAGTGTGTGCATGTTTATAGGAGTGCTCAGGGCACTCTAGAACATTCCAGGAAGGAAAGATTGGCAATATCTGGATTTAAATAAGGTGGAACTTGAATGGGCACGTAATACCAACATGAATATAAATACTATAACTGTTAGATAGGGTCACAACAATCCATGTCATGTGGTCCACCATTCATTGCTTGATGTTTCTTACAAAAATGTTATTTTTGTTGATGAAGATGCTTAAATGTTGGAAGTTTAAAAATAATATAATTATTTTATATTAACTTGTTTAAGAATGGCAACCACTTTTGTTTCATTATATACAAAACAATTTTTTTTTTTACATTTGTAGAGATTTGCATCAAACTTAATAATTCAGGTATGATTTGTCATAGAACTCTGAAACAAAAACTGTTATCCTAAGCAAATTTTACACTACATTTTTTATGCAAACATAATTTCATTCCAAACTTGACACAGTAATAAAAAATTATAGTTAAGGAAAGCAAAATTCTTGGCAAGGGTTAAAATAACAGGCCTGAAGTTTTTTTTACAAGTACCTGTGTTTGAGTACTTTATGTAAAAAATTAATTGGGCTATGATATTTGTCTTTTTTATAATAACATAATCTCACAAATATGAGATTTGTTAAATTTTATGCAAAATTTTGGGGTAAATGTCTTTGATGGGGTAGCTGATAAAAATTTCAATTTTGCACACAGTAAAGTACTGTTACATGTTGCTGGTCTGCATCGCTCAACTTGGCCCGCCCTGCACGAGCGGGCGGAAGAGAAGGACAGAGTAATGATAAGCAGGGTGGTGTCAAGTCACTGGGATGTTTTGAATGACAAGCAAGCGATAATCATACCAGCATTTTAAGTAATTAATGCATTCTGCCGCGATAACCCTTTGGTGGATAAGATTTCTGCGTTTATCTGAAGAATGCTCTGGATTACTGACCTCTTTTTCTCAGTGTGACTCGGGGTGCGTTGAACCTTCCAAATGGTCAAGGCGAATGATATAAAAGAGTGATATGTCTCCGAGAGAGAGTTTTTGTTGAACGGATGAGTGGCTGAGTTCTGAGCGATAGAAGATGAGCGGCGAGAGAAGTAGCCAGCGGAAGGGAAATCTGCGACTGCGAGTATCAAGCAGTGAAGAGTGCGGCTGGCAGGCTGGACTATTGGACTAGATGCGTGAGTGAAAGACATTACAAATGATGGCAACAGATAAACTGAACACGTGTTAATGATAAGTATGAGTTAACTAATTGTAACCAAACAGAGACATTAAGAAAGATGTTAATTAGAGTTGAAATAGACATTAAATGTTAAATAAAAAGAGTAATAGTGGAGACAGAATTTAATGCTGTAAATAATAGCTGTGTGAATAAATTATAAATAAATTTAGTTGTTTTATTTTTATTAAGACCTCCATCCCTCACAAACTCAGATACACCCCTCAGGCATCCCATCTAACACTGGTTGGATGGAAGCATTTAATTGTGAATTAAATTAGACAGTAGGCAAGTAATAAGTGACATTTAAATAAATCAATTTATTGTAATAGTTGTAGGCTGCAAAATTCAGACTGTTTTGTACAACCATCGCAGTGAATGTTAACTAGAAAAATGTCGGCAGAAATGCAAGCACTGCAAGCATTAATTGAGGGGCTAGGTGGCCAGATGGTTAGTGTGAGTGGAAGTGTAAATAGCTTGAAAGAAGATGTAAATAACCAAGTTAGTAGTGTAAAAGAAAAAAGAATGAAACTGTAAATATCCACATTAGTACATACTGTAATTGAAACTGTAAATAGCGTAAATGAGAATGTAGAAAGGAAGATAAACACTGTAAATAAAAATGTAGGCAGGAAAATATATGGCATTAGTAAGTTGATGAATACGATAGTTGACACTGTGGACAAGAAAATTGAGAGCGTAAATTAAAAAGTGGACAGTGTAACTGAAGTATCGGACAGTGTCTGTGAAAGGATGGACAGTATCGAGAATGAACTTAAACAGAGGATCAGTGCACTAGAGAAGGAATTGCACAAATCTCTTCAACAATGGAGTTTCACCATCACCACACTGCCATCCGACAAAGGTGAAGTAGTAGTACAAGTCGTAACCAATGCAGCAGCCTTAGAGGAGAGCACGAAGATCTGCAGCATTGGTGTCACGCAGCCAGGAGTGGGGAAGGAGGTATCAATTAAGCCCGTCCCTTACGATGACCAGACTTCATGACGGGAGTACCAACACCAGTAGTCACTACTCTAAATGGCTGGACAACTGAACAGCAAACTTACTACCTCGCCGCTGTACTGAAAGGCGCCGCACTGAGCATACTACAATCTATGCCAGAGCGGCATCAACTAGAGTACCCCACACTGGTGTCAGCCCTGGAGCTAAGTTTCAGCAACCGGTACCTGCGACATGCCCACCATGCACAGCTTTGAAGCCGCACCCAGCAACCACGAGAGCCACTGCAGCTGCTATGGCAAGACATCATGTGGCTGTCTCAACTATCTCTGGAAGGGTGCTCGGAGGAGGCGCGCGATATCATCGCAGTCGGCTTCTTCATCAATGCCATTGCCAACTTGCAGGATGCCCTGGTCCGAGCACTGGAGGTGGAATCAGCAAGACAGGAGGCCACACCCCGATGTCCGGTATGGGCAGTGATGATGAACAAAAACGATGAAGACAGAATTACGAAGACACTGAAGGAGTTGCATATGACTATAAGGAACATTGCTTCCAGGGTCTGTGCTACAGAGCCTTGCCACCCCCTCCCCCACCCAAGCGGCTGGAGTGTTGAACATGTGGACAGCCGGGGTACCTGAGAGCCTACTGCCAACAAAAACAGCAACAGCAGCAGCAGAAGCAGCAATGAGAAAAGAGGCAGATGAGAACACAGCACATTTGGAAAACTTGTAAACACCAATCTTAGGGGGGCGAAGATTGGTGACTGCTGGAGAGAAGGCCCTAATGTTCAGACATGTACGGTCGGTAAAACAGGATTGGGATGCAATACTTGTGGAGGGGAGCCTGAATGATGTTCCTTGCCAGATGGTTATTGATACTGGGGGGACCATAACAGTAGTATGACCAGACATCCTCGGCCTTCCCCCCAACAATTGCCTAACGACAGCATGGAACGCTGCTATTCGACTATAGTAACAGGTGAGACCACACCAGTAAGAAGTAAGAGGAGAGTGATCTTGAAGCATAATGATCTTAGCATAGAGCATGATGTTATAGCAGAAATAGAGGATGAATGTCTTTTGGGGCTTGATGTATTACATAGGATGGGGTGCTCTATCGATACTCGACTTAACAGTAGGCAGTACAGAGTTGGTGGTTTCACCACTGCATGATTTGTCCTCCACAATTAGCTGCACAGTAGTATGTGGTCAAACCACTGTAAAGCCCGCTTCTAGTGAAATTGTAATTGCAGGCAGATGTCAAGGAAAGTTTGTCAGACATTTGGGTCTACCAGTACTTCTGGTGACATGGGAATGCTGTCTCTGAATTACTACAGAGAAATAGGGATGCGTTCTCATGTGGACTAAATTACCTTGGAAAGAATAATGCGACCTGCCATCACATTAGTACAGGCCCATAAAGCAGCCACCAAGAACACTGCCCCTAGCTTCGCACAAGGCCGTTCAGGGAATTATGAAGGAAATGAAGGAGTTAGATGTGATAGAACCATTAGTTAGTCCGGGGTCATCACCCATTGTACTTTTTTGTTTTCAAGGTTGTTCCAAGCATTCTTGGCGTGTGTGTGTGTGTTATATATACACACACATATATATATATATATGTGTGTGTTATATATATGTATGTATATATATGTATATATATATATGTGCTGTACTTTTCAATCATTGTGATCAAAATTTTTATATTTTTGTTTACATTTTATTGTCTTGATATCCATAGCCCTCCCTACTAGGACATAACTTAAGTTTTGGGTCAAATAAATTAGTGTGCCCCTGTGGAATTAAATCAGCAGGTTCAGTAGAGCACAAAAATATCATGTTTGGATTTTTTTTTTCAAAATTTCTGCAAAGTCACTTACGTGAAGAATTAGTGAGGCGAGTACAATTTATGGTATCCTTTGTTATATCAATTTTGTAGTGTTGTACTATGTCCATCATTTCACTAATAATATTGCATAGCATAAAATTCCTTAGAGAATTGCTTAGTGTAAAATATCGGTACCATATTTTAAAACTTTGATTTATGTACCATATTACTTGTTAAATATTACATTTTGTTAGGTACGTATAAGAAAAGGGTGTTTACCACTGCAAACCTTTTCTCCAAGTGTTAAATTTTTAATGATGGAATTTGTATTTAAAAAATATTAGTTTTGGGATAATATTATAAACTTTAATAGGCCATAATTTTATGCTAGCAATTTCGTGAAGTAGTATTTTATATTATCAGCAGTATATGTTTAAATTCATTACCAGTGGATGTGGGTTTGCTGTTGTTATAGTCTTAATTCTATTTGTATCTTGTGCTTTAAATTTTTTTTAGGAATGCTTCAAAACTAATAGAACCTGCAAGTGATCACAACTTAATTCTACCCAAGTTTGCCCATAGAAGTGAAAGAATATATGGACTACCATCTTCTAAACAATTTTGTCATAGCCCCAACTATTTTATTGGTATAACGAAGAAGCTGCAGTTCAGCCAAATATTTTAATAGCTGGAATTTTTTTGTTCGTATTTTAGTGCATCAGTTAATTTTGTTGAGTGTAAATAGCTGACAAAGATATGTTTATAAAAAGGTTAGCTACATTGATGGATGTTCAATAAAAGGTTTAATTAAAGGTGAACACATGCATTACAAATTGTTTATGTAAAGTAACTGAATACTTTAAATTTTTCCATATGTTTGACATAGAGCTGCCCTTTTGAAGACAAGCCAGGAAACAAGTTGTTTGAAGCCTTTCATAATGTAGATCCTGGAAACTGAGACATACAGTATATCTCTAAAGTCTGATAGAGGTGTTATGACTGGAAAACTAATTAAGCTAGCTAAATCCAGTTTTTGGCACATTGAAGTAAAACTTTGGAAGTTTGTTTTGCCACCAACAAATGGCATTAGCAGTCATCTTAATTTTACTCATTCAGTTGTTTGTGAAATAGCAACTGTGCAAGAGCATACACATTGTGGGGATTGAACCTGATTCCCATTGGTGGGAGGCGAGCAGGCTAACCGCTTAGCCACTGTGGCCCCCTGCTGCATAAGAGTTTGAGGTTACATGCATACAAAGTTCAGTTAGTGCAACAGTTAAAACCTGGTGACTATGACCACATCGCACATCAACAATTCATAGAATAAATGCTTACCAACATTGACACTGATGGTGAGTTCTTGAAACAAAAATTATTTTCACAGACAAGGCAACATTGCACGTATCGGGGCAAGTCCACAGGCATAAAGTGCACATTTCAATCACCGAAATCCCACATTATTTGGGAGCACATACATAGTAACTCTAAAGTTAATATGTGGTGTGGTATAATGCATGACCAGATTATTAGACTCTATTTTTTTCAAAAGGGCCACAGTGGTGTAGTGGTTAGACTACTCATCTCCCACCAATGCGAACCGGGTTTGATTCCCAGTGGGGTTGCCCCCAGATTTGTGCATGTGAGAATCATACCAGAGGATGCCGCTGGTCTGCGGGTTTTCTCGGGATACATGTTTCCCACACCCTTGCATCCCAGTGCGGCTCCGCACTCGCCTAGCTTCTCCCTCATCGACACTCAAGACCTCGATGCTAAAAACCATCCAAAAATCTTCACTTACTTACTCCTTTTTTCATGAGCAGAAGATCAACACAAACCCCTACCTAGACATGCTGCAATTGCATGCAGTACCACAAATTGACCACTTTCAGCCGAACATCATTCCGCAACAAGATAGTGACCCACCTCATTGTGTTCTGCAGATACGTGCTCACCTAGACAGCACATTTCCAGGAAGATGGATTAGCAGTCACGGTCCAATTTCTTAGCCTCCACATTAACCAAATAAAACCAACTGGATTTTTTCTCATGGTGTTATGTCAAGAGCAATGTTTACCAAACATCGGATGATGGACTTGATGCTCTGAAGATCCATATCAGGAATGCAATCTTGGCTATTCCAGCAGCCACGATCCTCAGAACATGGCAAGAGCTGGAATATCGTTTGGACATTCTCTATGCTACCAAGAAAGCCCACATCAAGATCTACTAAGGTCAGTAAAAAAAAATTCCAGAGTTGTACTTCAATGTGCCAAAAACAGAGTATAACTAGCTCAATTGATTTTCCTGCCACAATTTTTCAAAACCCCCAGAAAGACTTTTAGACACATACAATATAATCCAAAGTTAAACTTTAAATTGTTTAATTTATCAGAGATTAACACTCCACAGTATGCTAGATGTTTCTTATGTTTAATATGCTAATGATAATTTGCTGAAAGGAAGAGTAGCAGATAAAAATAATTTTAATATGAACAAGTAGTTCAAAATCATGACAAATTTAAGATCTTGTTGGCAGATAGATAAGTGATACACTTCTAGTGTTTGTTCTGCTGATAAAAAGGCCTTTATTTTTCTTTTAAATGTTTTACAATTTTTCCAAAAAAGTTATGTAGGTTTGTAAAAATAATTAAAAAAACACATTTTGGAAACACAGAGTCATTTTTCATAATTCGGGTCTATCTGCAAGCAGTTACTCAAGGTTCCTTGATACACTACTCGGGAAAGAGTACCCTCAAAACTGTGTTGTTCTCTCATACCCCAGCACTACATAAATGTTCCTGTATGGACTAGGAATACAGCAAGTAATTTATAAATATTTTAATGACACCATCTCAAAAAAAATAAATTTTAAACATTAAAAAAACCTACAGTTTTTATGCATTGCTAAAACATTGGTTAAACGTTTTAATGTATTGTTACAATATGCTTTCAAGATATTGTTTAAATGGTTTAATATATTGTAACAATATCTTATTGGAATATTGTTAAAATTTTTAAACATATGGCTAAAAATATTTTTGGGGCATTGTTTATATGCTGCAAAAAAACATTTGGAAGTGGAAGAGGTGGAGGGGAAGGAGGGAGGGAGGAGTTGAGTTGAGAGATTTGAAAGGCTCTTAACGAGATCTTGAGAGCCGATGAGGGTGAAATGAGGTGAGAATACAGCAGTGCCAGAATTCAAGGGCAGAGGAAACGGGAGATCCCAGAAAAAACCCGCTGACCAGCGGCATCTTCCGAACAGATTCCCACTTGCGAAAATCCGGAGCGACAGGGCCGGGGATTGAACCCAGTTCACCTTGGTGGGAGGTGAGCAGGCTAACCGCTCAGCCACCACGGCCCCTGGAGGGGGGAGGAGGAGGGGGAGGAAAAAGAAGAGGAGGAGGAGAAAGTAATAATAGTTTACAATTTATTTATATTTTAGAGAACAAAATATTTAAATTACCTTCCTTGGTGGTGGTACAGGATTGTGAAAGCAACGTATCTGTTCTGCTTCAGATACAATTGAAGAAATGCTCTCTGTTGATCTTCCATTAGACAATCTAACACTTGTAACAGGACTTGGTGTTGGTGGTGGAGGACCTCGGGGCCTCTGAATACTACTGCAACCACTACCAGATTTATCGCAAACTGACGATGGCTTCATAGATGCTTTGTCACCCGGTGGAATCACAAGTTTAGCACCTACTAAATAAAGACAAACAAAGCACATTATTATATCAGAATATAATATTTATATAATAAACACAATGACTTAAATTATTTTACAACAACATTAATAATTATGATAGGTGGACAGACCCTGTAAGTTAGGTAAATTTTTGTTGTGGTTTAATATTTATAATGAAATTCCAGACTTAAGAGTAAATATTTATTTTGTCTGGAGTTCAGTAAAATTAATATCTAGCAGCTATCAATTTCCAATCAAAATTGTTAAATATCATGGTTCACAAAAAAAGTAATTTACATGGTAACTATATTCCAGTTCAATCAGTGGTTTTGAAGTGAAAACATAATGCATAGCTCCAATTTTTATAAAGGACAAATATTTTATGTCAAAATCACAAATCAAAACAAAATATTTTTCAAATCAAGCATGTAGTTCAAAAAAATAGTTTATAATACATACAAATTAAAATTGATACCTATTTATGAAAAGTCAATAAAGTGTTAATACAACCATTTAAAAAAAAAATTCCTGACTATTCACAACACACTTAAATAATCATAATCATCATCATCATCATCATCATCATCATCATCATCATCATCATCAGATTAACTGTCACTTTAATTTTATACTAAAAAAACGTTACCAAGGCATTGCTCTGCCTCAACCAGGTTCGCAAACGTAAACAGGTAACAGTCGAGATCACGGCCAACATTGTGTATGTGGAGGTAATACAAGTATAATTAACCTCCTCTGACGCAGCACAATAATGCCACGAGTGCAAAACCAATCACCTCAAACGCTGGTGCATTGTAGACAATCGCCTTGCGGCTCATCCACCAGGTGATGGGAGGAAAAGGAAGATGTTTGTATCCAAAACAGCACACGAAATAGTACACAAGTTTGCTCAAAATAACAAAGCTCGCTGGCCACCCAGGGACTGACCAAACCAGGTAAAACATAACTCCCATGTTTCACTGGCCGAGGTTGGCATGTGATACACATAAATATGTGTGGAGGTACAATACCTGCAACTTGTTTAAGGCCTGGAGAACTGATGGTGTACAGCAACAACAATCGCGGCTCCCACAAGAGCCGTTCGACACAGTTGCACTGGATATGATGGGGTCTTACCCTCGTAGTAAAAGCAGGAAGCGATTCAGAGTGGTCATAACAGACTTTCTTTGCACTAGACAGAGGCCTAAGCAGCAGAAGGAAGCACACGGACTAACACCATCGCCAAAATCCTGGAGACTGAGTTTTTCCCTTGGTGGGGTTTCCCCCGTGTGCTCCTGTCAGATAACAGGTCACAATTCACCAGTCACTGCTGGCGTGACCTGTGTGAGCACTGAAAAGTACAGTAACATACTACAGCCCATTACCATCCATGGGCCAACCCCGCCAAGCAGGGTAATCAGGAACTTAAACCACAGTTACATATGAGCATTGGTAAATATCATGCCAGTTGGCCACACCACCTACCCGCTGCCCTCTTTTGTTTATGGACATGCATAAACACAGCCACCAACAAGATGCCAGCAGAAATATTATAGGAACGCAACTTAACATGACCAGGTGAACTGTCGTGCCCACATGAGGTGCCTGCAGAAACTTACTACAGCAAGCACACCCAGACACGATACATGTAAAGTTGTTACCTGCCACCACATGGCCACTGTGGGAGATCCAGCCTAGTGACAGCGTATATGTATGTGAACACTCACAGTTAGGTAGCAAAGATAATTTCTGTGCTGGGTTCGCAGCAAAATGGAGTGGACCATACCGAGTTCAAGCCAGGTTAAGCCCTAGTGTGTTTCAGATACATGTCAGCCAGCGATGGCTAACAAAGGTACACAGGGAAGACATGCATCTGGTTTGGGAAAGGGAGGCACAGGAAGGTACCCATCCTGAAGACATAGAAACTTCAGCTACGCCTGACAGGATACACACCTGTCTCAGCATTGACACCCAATATCCTGATGCCCTCAAGGGAGCAAGCTCAGCCAATAAGTGTCAACAGCTAGACTGGTATCCCTGCCACAGATACCATCACCTTCAGAAACCCAACAGGAAGCCCTGATGATGCCCATCATTATACCGATGCCACATATTGAAATAATTGTGAATGTGTATAACCTCGCCCAAATTTGTATTAAATAGTCACAAGAATAACATTTTAGAAATGCTTTATCATTGACGATACATTTTAATTTTCAGATCTTGTTTATCTCTAAATTAAATTCTCCATTACATAATGAATTAAGACAAAATTTAAATTACTGCATGATTTTAGTTATATAGATTATAACCCGGATTGCAATATGGTTTTATTTACATTTTCAGATTTATATTTGCACGTTTGACTTACTGATGACCTGATGACCCATTCTTAACTGATATATGTGTATTTCCACTCACATGTGTTCACATGTGCACAGTCTACAGTGCTTGTAAAATTAATTAATTCCTCCTTAGCATGTTCATATCTACAAGACTCAACTACAGATGTATTAAACTGGGTCATATTTAAAGCCAATGACACAAAACGCTTAGTGGAATTTTCCACTGTGGTTGAAGTGGTTCACTGCTAAACATTGCACTGCGCTAGGTTTAAACTTTTTTTTTTTGGCATCAATGGAAAGTTGTATGTATCTTTCTAGGTTATCATTTCATTCTTAAGACATATTAATATTAAAATAAATGTATATATTTTTAATAAAACTGCTTATTTTCTTGCAAGTAGTAATTGAAAATAGAATTCATGCTCACTGGGAATTTAAATAAAATCTCTGATTTTCCCCACAAGAAGTAACTGTATGTGGAATTAAATCTTGACAAAAAATACGAGGCACTTTTTTTTAAATTAATTTTTTGCATTGAGTGGTTGTATGTAACTTTCTAGGTTGTTATTTTATTCTAAAACTATCAGAATGAATGTTTAAATGTATGTATGAATGTCTTTATGTATGCATGTATGTATGTATGCATGTATGTATGTACAAGGTTTGTTAAAAAAAGAAAGGTGACTTTTTCTTTTTCTCGATAAATATTTATTTATTCATCAATATCTATTTTGTCCCGTTCAAAGTATTCCCCTCAGATATAATACACTTGTGCCAGCGCTTTTTCCAATCCTCGAAGCACTTCTGATATGCATTTTTTGGTATGGCCTTGAGCTCTCCCAGTGATGCGGTCTTTATCTCCTCAATCGTGGCAAACCTCCGTCCTTTCATGGGTCTCTTCAGTTTCGGGAACAGAAAAAAGTCGCAGGGGGCCAAGTCCGGTGAATACGGTGGCTGAGGCATGATTACGGTGTTGTTTTTGGCCAAAAAATCACGAACAAGCAACAATGTGTGAGCAGGTGCATTATCGTGATGCAAAAGCCATGAATTGTTTTGCCACAAATCCGGGCGTTTTCTTTGTATTGCTTCAAGCAAATGGCGCATAACTTCAAGGTAATATTCCTTATTGACCGTACGACCTTTCGGCAAGAACGTACTATGAACCACGCCATTGTAAGAAATCAATCTGCAGACTAAGGTCAGGGTTTCAATTCATTGCTCATTAATTCAGTTGGCGGCCAACGTCATGCAGTCTAATGACAGTGATATGAGTATCAATCTATCTCAGGTTCATATTCAGGAGCATCCGACAATACGTCATTCATTGTAAGATTGAGCCAGAGATTTGTAATATTTCCGATGAGTGAGATAATGTGTAATGGAAATATATTTTTTAAGGATATTAAAGAGGACGGGCCTCTGAGTTATTGAGACACTTTAAAAGGGCAGACATGCCCTGGTGTTTATTGCACTCAAGGAGTAAAAGTTGTTAGGCCAGGTAAGTCAGTGGAGAGTTCAGAGGTGTGAGATGAACCCAAGAGGTGTAAATGCTAACAGCCCCTCAGTAACAAAAGTGCCCCCTACAGATAGTTCACGTAAAAGTGAAGAATGTGTTATAAATTTCAAGGCTAAATATGTTAATTTAGGGTCTCTAGTGTTAAAGGAAAATGTAACAGTTGAAATGAGATAACGACTTCGACTGTAAGTCTGATGTGTGTTTTGACAAGAAACTTAGTTATTTTTATTTTAGTCTAGATAGTGAAAATGTGTGTTATTTAAGGAAATTACATTAGAAAGTAAGGCCAGCAATTGATTATCGCAACTTTAATAACGTAACCAAGTGTTTTGTGTATCCATTATCCTTAATAAACAAGATGTTAAACTTGTTGGGTGGTACAAAATATTTTTCACCAATGGATTGCATCAGTGGGTTTCGGCAGGTAAAAATAAATCCAGATGATCAGAAAAAAACTGGGTTATCAATCCTGGACAGGCATTACCACTGCCTGCAAATGTCATTTGGGTTAGTGAATGCATCGCACCTTCCATGTTTGCAAGGTTAATGTAGGCTGGTGTGACTGGAAAAATATACTTTGCTTATCTTAATGATGTAATAATTTCCCTTAAAATGAAAAGAGAGCACACTGAAAACTTTAAGAGAGATTTTGTGAGATAAAAGGAAGCGAAATTAAGGCTAAAGCTTGAGAAATGTACATTTATGCTAACCTCAGTTAAATACCGTGGAACCGCGTTATAGCGATAGTCGACAATGGCAAAATAAATTATCGCTATAGCGAGTTATCATTATAACATAATTTACCATGCCCCGTTTTTTTATAATTTTTTTTATTTAGAGTGTAAGAAGTGTTTTGCCCAAATTTGCTGTGTGTAATGTACAGTGTTGCCCTTCCGACCAGGAGGTTGTTACGCTGCCCTTGTAGATCCTGGTGTTTAAAGAATGCCGTAAACTACGCGTATGAAGTGTTTGTAACGACCAGCAGATGCGCGCGACGTGTCTTCCTTCTCCTTTCTTCTTCCCTTCCTCCAAATTTTTGGGTTGCGGGATGAAGTTAGTTGCCTACCAATCAGCGCGCTACTTCACTCCTTGTGTCTCTCTTTCTCCTACCTCTTCTTCTCCTGTCTCTCCCCCCTCCCCCTCTACATTTTACAAACCTGTCATGCCTCAAAGCAGAGCTTCCACATGTTAAAGTTTCCCCTCCACTCCCTTTCACATTCATGTTGCCGATCGATAAATTCCTCCAAACCTTCTGTGTTTCTGTGCAAGGCAGAGGATAGCCAGCCTCTCAGGTTAAGAAGAAAGAAAGAGGCGACACGTTTTTTTTAGGGGTGACATTGCAACACGGCAAAAAAAAAACCACCAGATTGCATGAAAGAAAAATAAAGCTGGCCGCTTGCAGCAGTTGTTAACTGTCTTTTAATGACCGTAGGGTACCTTTCATCTTACAGCACATCACAATTTTTTTTTTTTTTTCAAGCTTTCATTCTTAAAACTAATTATTGTTTTCAAGTATTATTGAAAGAATAATAACTAAACAAACTGTTATAAATTATTAATTTCAAGCCCTAAGCATCTTTTCGCGATTTAAAATATTTTAAAACCAAGTTTCCAAACAAACTTTTACTCGCTCAGAAGAGTGACACACACCCACGAGGAAATAAGCGTAATTTAACCAAATCAACCCCTCAACATACAAAATAACATACTAGTAAACTTTCAATAGTATTTCTAATTAAAACACCACCTTAAAATCAATTGTGAAATCATTCTTTAAATACCAGTTACTTAAAATCACCGTTTATGGAAAACTGATTTTTAAATTTCAAAACTTTTCTCGGGTTACGCCCTTACAATTTACGACATTTTTATAACAAACTCTGGCATTTAAAATGCATTTTTAATACTTTTAAAACATGCAATATTCAAATTCCCATTTTTGCACAACAAAAATCAACGATTATAAAATAACTTTTTTCAATTACAAAACTTTTTCCGGGTCACACCCTTACAATCCAAGACAACTTTATAACAAACTTTGGCATTTAAAATTAGTTTTTAATAATATAAAAAACTTCAATATTCAAAATTTCCATTTTATTTAACTACTAAACTAAAGTAGAGTCAACCACCTAGGCAGTGCTGCCTCCCATGTGCTGGCATGTGGAGGGGAATATTATGGGATGCCTTGGCTTGCTGGGGAAACTCAGTGTGCCCATTAAATTAGCTGCGGAGGGAAACCTCCATAACTACAAATTGGGACGGTGTAGGGAGTTGGGAGGGGGCCAATCTTGCTTCTTCCTAATCTTGTAGGTCAGATGAGAACCCCACTGGATGGTTAAGGGCCCTTCAAGGGGCCTGAACTACCTCTGCTCTGACCTTCGGCAGTGATGACAAGCGGCGACAGGGCCACAATGTTTTGGCTTTTAGCACAGCGAGCTATTTAATTAAATTATTTTCCAAACATATCAAAATCACTACACATTAATGTAAAGGAAGAATAATTTGTTACATACTAACAGGTGCCACAAATTGTGGGTGCAATTTTTTTTTCTGGCAACTGTTAAGACGTAACCATGTTTTTCTCCTTGCATGCCTTGCAGGTGGCGATGCGATGACTTTGCAAGCGGCAGTCTTCCTACCCCCACAGCATAACAGGAGCGGTAGGCTGCTAGCATCTCGCCGCCACCATTCCCCTTCCCCCTTCCTCTCTTAACCCAGCGTACCCCTCTTTTCTTGGCCTTGACTAGCTCTACTCCCATTCGTACCTCTCCCCTCCCATATAATTCCCTCTTCCTTATCCCTCAACACCCGCGGGCTGCTCTTCTTGTAGCTCCGGCCAACACGAGTGTCACCACATAGACTAACAAAGGCTGGCTCGCACTTGGCAAGTGGGCGAATGTCACTTGCGATACGACGTGTTTAGACATTTAAAAAATACAAGTTTACAAATGTTCCTATAGCTATAGTGAAAAGCATTATTGACAGATTTTCGTTATAAACGAAGTTAAGTACCTTTCAAATGATAGGGGAAATGACAGTGCATTTAAAAACTATCGCAAGGGCGGATATGTCGCTATAGGCCATACTCGTTATAGCGCTGTTCCACGGTATGTAAGACATTGCTTTTCTTTGGGATGAGTATAGGTAAAAAGATAATGAAATGTTACATAATTTGTTGTGCAAAAAACTTATACTGAAATATACTTAATTTAAATCACCTTAGTAGAATAAAATAGTCAAGTCTGGACCAATGGATCTAGGTTGTGGAGTGTGGAACGGGGTCAATGACCCCAGGCTGAAGCATTGGGGATCATGGTTGTGGGTAACCTTGGCCATGGGATGGCCTTTAAATAAACTTAAAAAAAACTTTTCAAAAAAACTGCAACAAAAATTAGCTCTAAAATATTTTCATAAATTCAAAAAATTAAAATAATGCCAGAGTTAATAAAAAAAAAAAAAAAAGGAAAATGTTTGAAATAATTTAAAGACTTACATGCAGGTGGTTTGGGGTTAGAGTCTAGAAATGATGGTGGAGTGCACACATTCCCAGTATGATGAAGAGCAGATAACTAACCCCACCAATGTTTNAACAAAAATTAGCTCTAAAATATTTTCATAAATTCAAAAAATTAAAATAATGCCAGAGTTAATAAAAAAAAAAAAAAGGAAAATGTTTGAAATAATTAAAAGACTTACATGCAGGTGGTTTGGGGTTAGAGTCTAGAAATGATGGTGGAGTGCACACATTCCCAGTATGATGAAGAGCAGATAACTAACCCCACCAATGTTTTTCATTGGTTATTCAATCATCTTCCCTCCACCAATACCCCTTACAAATTTGACTGATTATTTAACTAACTCTCCCCCCTAACTACTCCCATACCACAACTACTGTCAAATGTCTCTAGGCATTTGTCTGCGAGTGTGAACTAGAATGCACCAGGAACTTGTATTTTCAGCATGGACCACCAAAGTACATCCATGTCGCCCATTTATAAACCTGCTCGCTAGATTGACATGCGCCGAATGGCAACGAGGCCCAAACTGCTCCATGTTTGTTTTAGCCCACAATATAATCAACTTAATTATTCTTTCTTTTTTAAACTTATTCACTTTATTTTTTTCATTTTAATGTATTTGCATAGCTGCATTTTTTAACATAATAAGCTGGTAATTTTCAAAAATAAAAAAAAACCATTTTTTAGAACTTTTAGATCTAAAGACTATCTACTGCAACATGAGAAAAAACAATAGAAAAAAAGGTGCACATAATACACATGTACTACTCTTTGCAATCTTAAGAGTGGAGTGGAATGGAGAAGTTTGGTCGGCTCTTAACATCGAGGTCTTGAGAGCCGATGAGAGTGAAGTGAGGTGAGTAAGGAGCAGCACCAGAATGCAAGGGATCGAGGAAACGAGAGATCCCCGAAAAAACCTGCTGACCATGGGCATCATCCAGCACAATTCCCACATGCAAAAATCCAGGGGCTACTAAAAGCAAAAGAGACCCAGCATGAAAGCACATAGCAAAACAGTAATTAATATATATGAACATTAATAAATTTAATGTTCAAATACAAGATACTTTAAATATTGTAGCATGTTCCCCAAATGAAAAATAATTATTACTTTAAAAATACAAACACAGATATTACGCTAATTTACACAAAAATGTATGATACTATTACAAACTACGGAAATTTAAGATTATCTTATTCGATTCTAAGACGGCCGAGATTGTTTGAGACCTGGATCTGCTATATCCAATTTCAGTACGAAATTGGAAATGCACAAAGTGCACATGAAATAAGAAAATTATATAGAGTTTCTGTAATAAATACACACATTTTTTAAACTTAAAAAACACGAAAACAAGTTATTAAAAAGTGTTGACGGAAATTTTGATTTGTCACTATTACGTGATATGTGAAGATCTGAAGTGTACTCAATTTGCTGGAGGACCTGATATAATAGACTTTTAGATTTAAACTATGAAATTGAGTTTTATTGTAAGATATGTGCAATTCACTGGTGACTACTTGATTTCTATCTATTTTATCGATAGAAAATGATGGGTGCAGTAACAGCCATCTTGGGTGTATTCCCATAGCAGTGTCTTGTAGCCAGACATCTCTCGTTCACTTTGTCTCCTGCTACTCGTTCAAGACACCAGGTATGACGCAGCCAATAGGCAAGAGTCCTGAGGGGCAGACTAAGGGACCACGTCACAAGTTGATGTTAAATTTTCAGCAGAAAAGCTAATAAATTAAGAAAACTGTCATTCAGCATTCTTTATAAACACTGATATCCCAACCGCACCAAACTAAATTCTCAATGCCTAATTATAGTAAAGCAGATTACTTAGACTTGGGCTACTGAACTTGACTGCTGAACCAATTTTCTAGTTAAATCAGAAGGGTTACAATTTTAGCCACTATAAAAACTAACATATCAAACTCGTTCTCTTCAAAACTATAAAACTGATACACATATCAATTCTGGATTTTAAAAGATTAAATACATTTTTAAAGAAGAAAAATATATTTTCATAAGTTTTATAAAAAGACGCACAATACCCAGCAACATAATACACATTCTAATTACAAATGACTTGCCAAAAAAAAAAAAAAAAAACTTAAGACAGACAAGCAGAAATGAATCAAACACTTAATGACAAAATTAATTTATTCCCACAAAAATTTTGTCAACAAATTAAAACACCCCAACAAGATCAGAATATAAACTTTACTTTAAAAATCAACAATGAAAGTCTAACAGACCTTTATAATTTTCCAAAGTCTGTTGACAAAGCCAGGTTCTTTAAGGGAAGAGGCCGTAATTAAATGAAAGAGCTAATAACAATTTCTGATAAACAATGCAAAAAAAACCCAAACCTACTATCTCGACAATAATGTCTATCACTTGCTAATTACAGATAATATTTATTTAATTATCCCTCACCTCACAGAAATTAACACCAACACTTAAGACCAATCTTCATAAACAGTTTTCTCACACATACTGAATTAGTATTAAAATCATTTATTTGCTATCTGACAGTTGCAATTATTTATAATCAACTCTGTATCACTTGTACATTCATCCCCAACTAATTTCAATCGAGATATCAGCAGCCTTTCCCGTCTGGAATGTTCAGGGGCACCACAAGCACTACTATACACACATGCACTATACTAGTCAGGCAACTAGCCTTCCGCAGCACTCTCCCACCTTGTCTGTCGCCACCATACACACACTCATCCGCTGCAGTCTCTCTCACCTTCGCTGTTGGTCCTCTTCTTTGTTCACAGCCTACAGTCCTGGTAGCTGTCATAGACTGTCAACCCTCTAGCCGCGCCGCTATATATAGCCCTGGCGCCATAGCCAAGAACATCCTTCATATGTAAGCCCGCACAGAGGATGGAGATGTCCAGAAAGCTTGTTCAATAGGCTATAGCTGCTGACCACTTACACAGGGGAGAAGGGGTTGTAACGCGAGTTCACATCAGCTGTCAGTCTCCCCTCTGCCTGTCTGGTGCCGTAGTAGGCATGCCAAGAGGAGGCGCTAGGGAAGGGCAGGTGTGCAGCCAGCATGGGGAGGCAGATGGTCCGCACATAACACGGAACCCCATCACCATGTCTGTTCGCCCCAAACAGACTCTCCAACTTCTGGACCTTTGTAGAATGTCAGTCAGTCAGTGTGGACAATCTTAGGCTTTGCCCGAGAGCACTGTTGACAAATCCGGTAGACCATATAATTGATTTGCTTCAGGATCTTGTAAGGGCCTTCCAAACATGTCTGTAGCTTTGGGTAACATCCCCTGTGGGTTGTACAACCGCACCAGCTGTCCTTAAAACCCCTTCAGGCATTCTTGGGCCATATAGTATTTTCATTCTGTCACATTAAGGTATTGCTAGGCAAACTCATGGATGTCAACGAGCCTCTGATGTAATTTACTGGTATATTCAGGGGTGCACACTTCTTGAGCTCTGCCCCTTACAGCATCTTTGAAGATGTTACCCTTTTTGACTCGTACACTGCTAAATAACATGGCAGGAAAAATTGGTATATTAAGAGTCCCAATATTTTTGTTGTCTCCCACGAAGATCATCAAATACTGATCCAGGATACGGTTGAGCCTCTCGACCATCTCATCAGACTGGGTACATAATGCTGTGGTTTGAGTTTTCTTCAATCCTAAAACCCTTGCTACCTCTTGGAAAATAGTTGATTCAGAATTTTCAATTTCAATGAAGCTCAAGTGACACTCGAAACCCGGAGAAAACATTCTCCACAAGTTCATCAGTCACAGTGCTGTTCTCTTAGTTTGGAACTAGTATGACTATAGGCCACTTTGTGAAATAGTCTTGAGCTACCAGAGCTACCCCTCTCAATGACTGTATTGTGTAATGGTCTGAGAATGTCCATGGCGATCCTCTCAAATGGGGCCCCAACACTGTATTTTTGAAGGGGCAACACTGTATTTCTGAAGGGGACTTCGTCCTTAGTCCTCAGACCCTTCCTTGCAGTACAGGCATCCCACAGATGGCACCACTTCTCAACATCTTCCCAACAACGGAGCCAGTAGAATCTCAATTAAACTCAGTGAAGGGTCTAATTTACACCAAAGTGTCCACCTGCTGCTGTATTATGTAGTTCTTTTAGCACTTCTGGGATTCTGCACTCTGGTAGGACCAATTATAAGTGCATGTGTTTTCCATCATTGCTTTCCCAGTTCCTGTAAAGCACACCATTCTTCAGTACCTTTTGCATGGTCTCCTAGAAAGTGCATCTGCACTGCTCTGAAGGTTTACAGATGTGTAACATATTTCAAAGACATATTCTAGCAGGTGCTGTATCTACCAAGCTATTTGACCTTCAGTGTTCTTAAAATTTAGTAGTCAGCATTATAAAGAATGATCAGTTCTCAAGATTAAGTTTCTGCCATAAAGAAAGGGATGAAAGTGCTCAATTGCCTCCACCACAGCCAAAACTCCTTGCCTGTCACAGAATAATTTATTTCAGGCTTGTGCAATACATTACAGAAGCATTCCAGTGGTCTCTACTTTCCATCTTGAATCTGAGATAACACAGTCTCAATCCCTACATCACTAGCATCAGTATCCAGAATGAACTCACTCTCACTACTTGGGAAGCCCAGGACTAGGGAGGATACCATAATTTCTTTTAGTTTATTAAAAGCAACTTCACATTCAGTGGTCCAGTAAAACTTATTCTGGGACCACCTCACATTGCCAGCACCTGCTTTTCATGTCCAAAATAGAAAAACATTGTGAACCTGCTAGGCTGTTCAGTGTGTCCTCTATCTTTGGAAGTGGGCAAGAACCTTTCTTGGTCACATTATTAAACTGATTATAATCTACACAAAATCTCATAGAGCCATCTTTGTTTTGAGAAGCAAATTGGGAAACGACCTTGAGCTCACTGATGGTTCTATCACATCAAACTTCTCCATCTCTTTCAGAACATTCTCAACCATCTCATGTGATGCTAGCGTTAGTTACCTTAGTGGCTGCTTTTTAGGCTTGGTATCCCCTGTGTCAGTATTATGGCATGCAACATTAGTTCTGCCAAGGTCATTTGGCCCAAAGGAGAAAGCATCCTTAATCCTCTGGAATAATTTTGAGACAGCCTTCTCTTGTTGCCAGTTGAGGTTTTTTTCTTGTTCTTGTTAGCAGTTACCACAGAGCATCTGGTAGTGAACATTCTGTAATTTGTGAAATCAAAGGTTCACAAAAATTTGTAAATAACTATGAGACCTGTTTGCAAACACCTATCATTGCCCCCTCCTCAAGATGAACAGCACAGTCTGATAAATTAATTATACTTACTGGTAAACTGTTGAAACTTGAAGAGATGAAAGTTCTTGCTACAATGACACCATCTGGTAGAATGCCATATTTATGGGCTGGTCCAATTATGCCCAACCATCTGACAAATTTTCCCTGACATCTGCCTGGAATAACAATTTTGCTAGACGCAGGGAGTACAGTAGACTGACTATAACTATAAGGTAGCTCATTGCGAAGACAAATCTTGTTGTGTTGACAGAACCAACTCAATGTTGCCTGCTTGTAGCACCCACAATCAAGTGTTGATACAGAACCCCAGCTTACGTAACAGATCAAGTCCCGAAAGGCATTTGTCTTCTATTTCTGCTAAGTAAATATTGTGCTCTACACTAGTGTTACCAAGCTCCAACTGTACCTTTCTCTTACTTCTGATTGGTGTGGATTTGCCCGTTACTGTAGTCAAATAGCACTGCTCCATGCTTTTGTCGGGCGATCGCTCGAGGGAAGGCCCCAAGGATCTCCAGTCTTACCACAGTTGCAGTCACCTCTGTGACAACGGCCATCTAGCAAGAAACATCATTCATGTTCCAGTCCACCAGTATGACATCCAATTCCTGTTTCACTGAATGCACCTCCAAGAACACGAGGGCCTTCCTTCTAGCAATCACATATCTTTGCCCCTCAAGAACAGTGTTTACAAGTTTCCCGAAGATGTTGAACACTCACCTGCCCCTTGCTGCCTGTTTTCCCGTTGTTGCTGTTGTTGAGGGCAGTTGACCCTCAGGTGCCCTGGCTGTCCATATTTGCACATTCATATTAGGCCTTAGTTTTTTTCTTACCACATATCTATACCAATAAAGTCTCATTAACAAGTACATTACAGCAAGTTCCTTACACAGTATCTATACCTCCACATTTTTATCTTTTAATATTTCATGTTTTTGGACTGGACCATAGCTTGACTGACCATTGTCCAGCTACCTGAGGTGGTGAATTTCTTCAAACTCTTAATTATCAAACCTATGAAATAAAAACGTGCATTAAATTTATTCCCGGCCTTTCCAAGGGTTCCCCACATCCTTTCCTCTACATAATCAGAAAAAATACACAAATGCTCAATTATTAACACCTAAGATTCATAACCACTACAGCGTGTGAGTGAAGAGATTTGCACAACACTTAACATCAAGGTCTTGAGAGCTCATGAGGGTGAAGAGAGGTGAATATAGAGCAGTGCCAGAGTGCAAGGGTGGAGAAAACAGGATATCACCGAGAAGACCCACCAACCAGCAGCATCATCAAGCACAATTCCCACATGCCGAAATTAGGGGGCGACACCACCGGTAATTGAACCCGGTTCACCTTGGTGGGGGGTGAGAAGTCTAACCACTACACCACCACGGCCCACTTACAACAACTAAATGAGCTCCTATATTTCAGCAGTGCACGTATAATTCAAGAACATATTGAACTAAACAATTACTTCGCAAAAAAATTTGTAACTTTAAATCAAATTATAAGACACAAAAGTGCTTTGGACTAATGAGCAACTTAAATTAACAACCATTCTTGTTTTGTCTAGTTTTTTCCATAATACTCTCTACAGTAGAACTCCAAATTTTCTACATCTGATTTTATGAATATAGTGATTTTACAAAGTGATTCTTGGAAAGCACAAAAAACCCCAAAAATACACAAAAATAAAACATCTGAACACACATACTCGACGTGGCATGGATTCAACAAGTCGTTGGAAGTCCCCGGCAGAAATATTGAGCCATGCTGCCTCTATAGATGTCCAGAATTGCGAAAGTGTTGCTGGTGCAGGATTCTGTGCACGAACTGACCTCTCAACTATGTCCCATAAATGTTCGATGGGAATCATGTCGGGCGATCTCGGTGGCCAATCATTCGCTGGAATTGTCCAGAATGTTCTTCAAACCAATTACGAACGGTTGTGGCCCTGTGACATGGCGCATTGTCATCCATAAAAATTCCATCGTTGTTTGGGTACATGAAGTCTATGAATGGCTGCAAGTGATCTCCATGTAGTTGAACATAACCCTTTCCAGTCAATGATCGGTTCAGTTGGACCAGAGGACCCAGTCCGTTCCATGTAAAAACAGCCCACACCATTACGGAGCCACCACCAGATTGCACAGTTCCTTGTTGACAACTTCGGTCCATGGATTCGTAAGGTCTGTGCCACACTCGAACCGTACCATCCGCTCTTACCAACTGAAATCGGGACTCATCTGACCAAGCCACGGTTTTCCAGTCGTCTAGGGTCCAACTAACATGGTCACGAGCCCAGGAAAGGCGTTGCAGGCGATGTCGTGCTGTTAGTAAAGGCACTCGAGTCGGTATTCTGCTGGCATAGCCCAGTAAAGCCAAATTTCACCGCACTGTCCTAACGGACACGTCCGTCGTACGTCCCACATTGATTACTGCGGTTATTTCATGTAGTGTTGCTTGTCTGTTAATCTGCGCACACGTCGTTACTCTTGGTCATTAAGTGCAGGCGGTTGGCCACTGCATTGTCCATGGTGGGAGGTTATACCTGAAATTAGGTATTCTCGGCACACTCTTGACATTGTAGATCTTGGAATGTTGAATTCCCTAACCATTTCCGAAATGGAATGTCCCATGCTTCTAGCTCCAACTACCATTCCGCTTTCAAAGTCTGTTAATTCCCGTCATGCGGCCATAATCACGTCAGAAACCTTTCCACATGAATCACTTGACTACAAATGCAAGCCCAACCAATGCACTGCCCATTTATACATTTTGTACGTGATACTACTGCCATCTGTATATTTGCATATTGCTATCCCATGACTTTTGTCACCTCAGTGTGTATGTGTGTGTGTGTGTGTCTATATATGCAGTCTGCATGTGTTAAAATATAAGGTATGTGCAAATTCTATGTGTGGTTGTTAACCACATTGATGACACTTTTGTTTTGTAATTCATTATGTTAGGTACATTTTCTAATTTAAATATAATCAAACTATTTTCGTATTTATTAGGGATTAATTTATTTTCAGCCTGGTGAAGGCAATGAGAATACTCAGATATGCATGGACCCTGACTATTCTAACTATCCTAGCAATGCTGACAACCTGGGAATGTGAAAAAAAAAGTGTTGACAAATCTTGTATCGCAGATGATATAAAATGATCCACCTACCTCAGCTTCCAGTACCTCAACCTCATCAGTGAACATTTTGGAAAATAATGAAATTGACATGTTTTCTGTTTGGAGTTCATTCGACCAACAGGCAGCTTTGGCTAAATCTATAGGAACTTCTAAATCAAGGGGAGTAACAGAAGTTCAGAGATATTTGGAAGAATATCTCTTGGACAGGAATGAAGATTCTTTGCAGTTGTGGGATGCCAACAAATATAACTATCCGCATTTAGCCAAACTTGTGATGGAAAAGTTTTGTGGTGTTGCTACAAGTG
Organism: Clitarchus hookeri; assembly: GCA_002778355.1. NCBI lineage: Eukaryota > Metazoa > Arthropoda > Insecta > Phasmatodea > Phasmatidae > Clitarchus > Clitarchus hookeri. The sequence goes on along the minus strand of NQII01000579.1, from coordinate 662,773 downwards.
TGCCATGTGAGCATCTCTTTTCAAAAACTGGATTGCTCCTGAACGATCACCACACAAAACTGCATGCCAAAAAACTACAGAAACTTATGTTTCTGAACATCAATTCAAAATATTATTAAAGTGTGAAAAATAGTTATTTGAAATCAAGAGACCTTACTTTCATAATATATTTTTAAGTATTTCATATTTTTTAAGCTGCGTATAATACAATATGTTGTGACAGAGCTTTGGGTAAAAATGTCAGATAACATAAGCTCTTGTATTTCAGTGCATATTACATTGTTTATATTTTTTACTGACGTTCACTAATAAATCATTAAATAAGTATAAATATATATGTTACAACAGCTTTTAATAATGTGTACCATGAAAATTTGCATTGTTCTGCACTCCTTTTTAAGAATTTTTTAAAATCATAACAATTAATAGTCAGCCTGCTAGTCCGTGTTCTCACATCCAGCGCAACACACTTCTAAAATTTCTCGCTAAATGGCATGGTATATCTCATACTCATACGCCATGTATCTGTAATATCTACTCATGAGTTCTCGTTTTGGGTTGTAACTGTAACCACGACAGTACGAATGCAAGTATTGTATGTTTTTTATGACAATCACGAATACTTAACAGAAAAGGGAAAAATTAGCATATTGCATTTTTGTGAAACGTTAATTTATTTACAAAAAAATTGTGCCACAAAAGTTAACTAACTGTTGAACTATATGTCAAAAAAGAGAGATGACAATATCCAGCAATATTTCATTTTGCTCAGTAAATTTTTATCTTTTTAATAAAGTTAGTACGATTTAAAAGTATTAATTATTTGAATGAATTACATTGCTTTGACTTATGTGTGAAGCATGAATTCATAAACAATTGATGTGATTTATAAATAATTTTGGTTAGCATATGCTTTCAGCACAAGAATTGTTTATTCATCCACAAAAATCAATTCACATTGTTAAGACATATAAAAAGAATAAAAGCCAATGATGATATAGCTAAAGATAACAGCAACACTCAGTACTTCTGAAGTACTGAGTACAAAAAGTATTCATTTACCATCTTAGTGAATATAAATTATAAGGTATTTGTACCACGGGTACTTTGCTGGAAAAGTATCAACTTGTTATATGAACTGTGGTATCTACTTCCCATCTCTACGTTCTCCAGCCCTTGTGTACCTGTGCAGAAAAGCAGGGCACCAGGAGAGGAGGGGAGGGGGGAGCCAAAAGGTGTTGCCAGATTTACAGAATACTACTACACATTGCCAGTGTTTACACAATGCAGTGTGGTCTACAGGCTGCCCAGGAATGTGATTCCCGGCATGCTAAAATTAGTAGCTTGGTAAAGTCCTTTAAAGCAAGTTGTGCATCAATTGTATGAATCAAAGGAAACAAATAAACATGTCTGCTATAGCAAGTGCCCATTAAACAAATGTCCGTTAATTGAGGACTTACTGTACATTATTAGGTATGTCCAGTAATCAATGGCTATAAAGTATAACTTTCAGGACAAATAAAATATTATTGATTAACATGTTGAGAGTTCCATGACTACAAGGATATTTTTAATTTGTCTGGTTCACTATCTTACTCACTGCAAACCAAGAAATGAGACAAATTTCAAAACAATATTAATAAACACTAATTAGTACAATAAAACACCCCAACTTTGTGACACTATTAGAGGTTTCTTAATAGTAACTTCATTAATTTTTAATGTAGAAGACTGAGGATTTTACTCAACAAAGCTACACATCTCCTTTTTTTAATGCTTCTTAAACGAAAATTCTATCTGTTATAGGAGGGGAGGGGGAATTTTTGTTTTGTGTCACATTGTTAGGCGCCTAGTAGCTCAACAATGTGACACACTCTTTTTAACCTATAAAACTCATTCAAAAGTGGATCTGCCACATTGTTGTGGTAGCTTTGTTGTAATCTTCACATTTTATTTGTTAAATAATGGAAAAAAAATCTTACTTAACCAAAAGTTGTTAATTTTAACCCAAGTTTTCAAGCAAAAATGAGCTCTTTTGCATTTTTGTTTAAATTTTTTGAATGAAAGGTGTAATAAATTAATAGAAACTTATTTTTTAGCAACTTTGTGTATTCAAAAAAACATGAACATTTCAAGAAGATCAACAATACTTCAAAAACTAAACTTATGGAAAAATCTCAGAAAGACATTAGAAAAAATCACAAATGGTTTTTGTAAGAATAGAAAACATCACATACAGAAGGAACAAAAAAAAAAAATTCACTTCTTTAGGTCGGCAACAAAAACACCTGGACTGATCTCTCGTGGTTGGTCCATTCGGCGAACAATTTGGTGTGCCTTATACCAAACAACATCAGGAGGATTCGGCCAGGTCCAGAATTTTCCTATTTTGGTCATGGCAGATACACGTGATTCTCTTTTCTTGTCGGGAACGGACAGCCTGAGCCCAGGGTATAATTTCCCACAGTATTTAACAACAACGTAGTTGTTATTCTGTTGTCTAGCATCAGCTCGTGGGTTGTCAGAGCTCTCATTATTTTGCCTCTTTTTCCTCCCTTTTCTTTGAGGGTTTGCAGCTCGAACCATCTGCTTTGACGTTGAAGGTCCAGGTTGCCAATCTTGAGGTTTCACAAGCTCTAAATCCTCAAGGGTGATTGATGCCTCTGCCAGGTGGCACGTTTATCTTCCTTTTTCTTCCACGTGCTGACTTATCAGTGATATGCACAAATCACGTTTTCTTCTAGCTCTGATAATACTGGTTGTCTACCAGGATTACGAGGCGAAAAAGACTCATCTTTCTTTCTCATTTTTATCCTTTTATAAATCACGTTTTGATGTATTCCATACCTTTCGTGAGCCTGGCGAGCGCTGATCCTTTTATTTTTCACGTCATCCAAGATTTTTTCCAGTAATTCCGCTGAATAATTTTTATATGGACGACTGCCCACCTTTTTTCTACTTGCTGGCGCCATTTCTGTAACAATGAAAATGAAAATGAAAATTTGTTACCAAATGTCGTAAAATTGGGAAAAACCAAGTGTCACATTGTTGGGTACCTAAGTTCCGATTTTTCACAAAAATGGCCGTAAAACATAAACGAATCAACATTTCAGATTGGCAATATGAAAATATAAACTTACCAGGTTTCTGAGGAAGCGGGATGTAGTAGACACCGACGAGACTATTTTAGTCTTACCGAACAAAGAGAAAATCGCACTGCAGTTTGTAAACACGTGGATTCTCTTTAATAACACAGAAAACACTGGGCATCCAATGATAGACTGTCAACCGGTGCAGCAACCACGCAGATTTTTTCCAAGCATATAGATTCATCACCAGAGCAGCTAGAGAGCTCTATATGCCCAAAACCTTGAGTGTCACATAGTTGGGAGCCTGTCACAAAGTTGGGGAGTTTTATGGTACTAAAAAAAGTTATTTCCACAAATATACTGAAGAGAGAAAATGTTACTGCATTTCACAGTAACTAACAAAGAAAAATTAAATAACAATAAGGCAAAAAAAGCTGACAAATGGTTAAATGAAGCACAGATAATCAAAAATATACTATAATGAAAAAAAAATTAACTAAACTATAGTATACATTTTTGAGTTGGTGCCATTTCATCAAAACTCCATGAACAACAAATTTTCTAGTTCATTAACACTATCACTTTGATTATTTTTCCCCTCACATTTTCAGCATAACTGGCCAAAACTGTTAAAGCATGAACTCAGTTTACATATTTTAAAATATTAAATAACAAATATATCAGAAAACTTTTTAATAAAATATTAATTTGGGCAAATTTTGTTGTGTTTATACTTAAAATATTTTAACTTTGTACTTGCATATAAAAAACAATTTTAACTTCCAAGCATTATGTAATATTCAATAATCTGAATAATTGTTTGAAGTTCTGTACAGCTATTGTATGAAATAATATACTGTGTGCTCTTCTTACTTTGACTACAATTACGTGAATGCTAATGTACAGACATGCAGTACAAACAATAATTGTGACCATTAAACTCACGTAAATTTACTGAAGTTGTAAGATTCATTCTGCCAGTGCTGGCCACCCCTGAATCACTAGAAGGTGAGCGCTTGTGGTTTGGGTGGTTGAGCGTGTGATAACCATGATTATTTGGCACAACAGGGTCCGAAGGGGTTCGACTGTGACTGTTGGGAAGAGTCCCATAAATGTTTGTGCCTGGTGGAGGGGGGGCAGTACGCTTCTTAGTACTGCTCATTCCTGTCACTATAAAATACAGTATTAAGTAAAAAATACATACTTTATGATTTTACAAATATTAAAATACATAAATATCTTATATAAACCTATTATATTAAATATCACATGTAGGTGCTTCAAAAGCTGTAATCAAATAACTGTAAAAACTAAATGTCTTCAAACAATTGTTTGCACTGCATAAGTCCATTTTACATTTGATTCCAATGAAACTGTTAACAGTTCTCCAATCATAACACGAAACAGCAGCCAAAGAAATTTCTGGCCACTATGTAAAGAAATTGAGTGTACAAAATATATGGCACTTAATGCACAATAATACACATAACAAAAATGATTTTACACTGTAACCAGTTAACTCTAACATAAGTACAATTTGTATAGTACAATTACAGGCTACTACATTCATTTTATTATTAAATACAAGTAATAATTATGACATGTAAAAGTATGTTAAGATGTTTAGGTATGTTTGGTCAGTTTCATTTATTTTCAGATTAGTCCAGCTTATTCAGTAATACTCACACATACCATGTTCACTTACATATCACCCTCACATTCTCCCTGGAAAATAACATAAAAAGTAGGGATGCAGGTCTTACATGAAGGCATTCCTGAAAATGATGCATAACTAAAATATTCTCTCCCATCTATATTTTGGCTTCTGCAACATCTGTTAATTTTTCCCCAGAATGTTATCCTGTGTTGTACTAGGCCATGTTCACAGTACCTTTGCACCAGATGGCCAAAGCATAAAGAACTTTCACCTTAAAACTTAAGGCAGAAAATGGCACATATTTCAACATTAGTAGGCCCTATTGTTTAGATGCAAGACATTTTAAAAAACTTAATTTCCTTATTTGAATAAATTCTAGTGATTTAGAATTTAAATTTTATTTACTAAGTATGCATGTTTACAGTTCAATGAAAGCAGGCACATGATATACAGCTTACTCTGACCTAGGCTTGATATCCCTCTGTCTCCAGCGGTTGAAAGAGGAACTATGAGAGAGTGGCCGCCGGCACATTTTGAATAGTCTGCGATAAATAAAATAAAGTTTTCTCCATGATGGTGATGGTGGTCATGTTAAAATTTGGTGTGTAGTGTTGTCAGCATAGCTCTCTTACTGTCACCATAGCTACTGAGATGACGTCACATTCTTCCATTGATGATATGGAAGGCAAGTGCAAATCATCTTGTGGAGAGGAGGGTAACTAAGAAATAATCATGCACTAGTTGAAACTACAGAGTGATTCTGATAACACTGACATACTTCTTTCTTTGTTTACACTGGACAGCAAGTGTTTAAAAGCAATCATTTCACTGAATGCAAGTACTCAGTATCCTGTGATAGACATTTTAATGACATGAGGTGACCTTTGCAAATCCACAGCAACTTCTGACAGTGTAGATAATTGATGCTTCCTGTTTCTCTCACAAGGGAACCATATGTTTTCAGTTTGTATATCAGCACCAGAATTGAGTTCCTTTGGGAGGACTGTAAACACCAAATTTCCTCTGGTATGCCCTTTGTATAGCTGTGATTGAGTCTGTAATCCAGTCTTTTATTAAATGGAACAGACATTTCTGGAATATATATTTGTATCTTCACAGTGACTAAGGCAATAAGACTGTTACTTGGTTTAAGTCATACCTGTCTCACTGGTGTCAAAGTATCATTGCTAGCAACTTGATATTTGAATGCTACTAAGTCAGAGCCATAACGCCACAAGGTTTTTTGCTTAGTTGTTTTTTTTTCTCTTTTTATATTAATGATTTATTGAAATTAAATAAATATACCCAGTGTTATTTATAAATCAAATATCTTCAATTATATTTCTTTCTTCTTCTGACAATGTCAAAAATGTAGCAGAGTTTAACATGGACTTCTAATTTGTCTTGATATATCACATGTGATATGGCTTGGTAATAGTGATTTGTCACTGAAATCCCTTCTTTCTGAACTCCCAAAAAATAATTATAACAATGCAGAAATTTAAATAAAATCTCTTATAAAAATCTTGGTTTTCACCTATAACAGCACATTAAATAGGTAAAAGGAAGTAGTTAACTTAAGAATATGGATTGTAGACAGTCCACTGATGGTAGACTGCCAGAAAAGAATTTATAAACTCCAACGTTCGGGTGTTGCCCGCAACTACATGTTGCTGTCTTTGGGGCACTGTACTGGGAGAGCTGATAGCGAAAAGCAATCGCATAATGAGCAGGAATTGCCTTCAGGTCCTGTTGGATAGTAATGGGTAAGGAGAGCTTCTATAGTGTGTCACCCATACTGCAGCAGATGCTAGTTTGACTCACTATCCACACTGTGTTGAGCTGTCAGTGAATGTGATGCTGCATTGTTAGCAGATTAGCTACACAAAAAGAACTTCAAATACGAATAACAAGTTATTAGAGTATTCATAAAATTGTGATGCTAGCGCCCGTCTTGCAAGACATATTCTTTGCTTCCAACTCAACACGGTGGTATACTCTTTGCTCAGCTCGGATCTCCTCTTTCCTCCCTTGCTTTCCCCTCCGCTTGTGCATCATCATGTTTTTATTCAGTTCTGATAATTTATTTAAGCCTCTGCACAGATGGGGCTCTTCCTATTCTATGCCCTGCCGTTGCCTGATCATGTTGCCTGCAAGAGAACATCAAAATGGTTTAACTGCTGCACTTGTAGTCTTCCTGGACGTAGATGCCGCAATGTTGCTCACATGAATTAGACTTGTCGCCTAAGCCGCGAGCTTTAGGGCGTAATTAACGATGAGTTGTGGACAAAGTTTTCAATGCGTTTGTTGGGCTCTTTTTTAATTGTTTTATTGTTTTGTGTGGCATAGTTGTATTCGTCTTGGGTGAGCAGTAATGCTAATTTTTACGAAATTGTGGTTTTGGTTTCCGGTCAAAATTCTGTTTTGGTTAAACTAAATGTCGTGTAAGTGTGTTTCCTTGTTTTAACGTGTCATGTATTGACCTGTTCACTGTCCGAGATTTAACCATTTTTAATTATTTGCGGTGTCCATGACTCTCGTGTTGGGCTGTTTCACGTATATTTTTAAACGTTATTATTTTGCAACAATTTTATTCAGTTGGAGCTCTGATGGGTTGTTTGACTGCCTCTGCCGAAACAGTAAATTTTTTAATAGCAATTTTAAATGTGCATTTTTAACAAACGGAGGCTTTACTGGGCTTAAATTGCTGCCCTCCTTTCCAGTTGGTCATGAAGTGGAATCTAGTCAAGTTTTTCTGATAATATTTTTAATCATCATGAAAAGATTGGTCTATAGTAATTTCCATTTCTAGTCTTTGCAAGTTGTATTTAAATTTTATAAATTCATATCATAAAGTTTTTTTGTGATCAAGAGGGAATTTTGATTGTAATGCATAATTTAATTTATTTTCTATGTGACAACTTGAATGATCCCTCAAGGGTGCCTTGAAGAGTTAATATACTTATTTATTTAAAATACAGAGTTTTTGAACCAATCTGTGTTAATGTTATTTGTGCTACAGCACAAAAATTTTTGCACCATTCTGCTATATTTTTTCTCATATCTGCTTTGTCGTAGTTGTTGCAAGAAATGGCTGAGGTCTGGTTTATCTACACCCTCAAGAAAGAAGAACTTTTGGATCTACTACGGGACCTCAAGTTTGAAGCAGATGAAACGATGACCATAGCTAAGCTGCGCCGGACTTGTGGCGTCAACAAGGTTCGATGGCGCTACCTTCTCAGCGCGTGGTCCCGGTGAGTGTCACCAATGGTCCACCCAAAGTTGATAAACTTTTCCTAGTAGCATTGTAAAACTTAACTCCTTTGACATCCCTTGAGCCCGCAAGTACTTCTTTTTTTTTTTATCGCAGTGAGCAAAATAGCTAGCTTATGTTAGAGTTCCGAGGATAGTCTTTTGAAAGCCATAGCAATTAAGTGTGAAGGATTCATACTGCAATTACTCCATGAAGAACTAACGTCATTGGAAGGTAGCACCGTTTCGGGCTTCAAACACAGGGTGATAAGAGGCTTTGTTTCCCCACGCGCCAAGCATAATTGTGAACGTGACTACATTTATAGACACCAAAGACTGGTCCAGTCAAAGTAGGAATTTGTGGATTCTATATGCGCATTCCATGATGCATTGTTTTTACAAATGAGTGAACGTGAACTAGTCAGTGTCATTATAGATAATTTGGCTCTGCACGTGTGCGCTCAATGTACATTGGTTTCGGTTCCACGTAATTTTCGTGAGCTACGTGTCAGTTAGCTGTTGAAGTGCAAGGCCGTGTTGTAGTCTCTAGCAAGTGTCATGTGTGTTTCCTGCCTGATTGCCGTACGAATCGGCAGCAACAGTAACTCCACGCCGTCCCGGCAAATTTATCATATACAGAGTGTCGAGAAACGTGGCTTTTCTGTGCGGTGCAGTAACTGTGCTGTTCAGGGACACTTAGCAAGGGATTGTCAGCTTAGTAGGCATATAGTCTCTCAAAGAAAGTGTTTTCGTTGCAGCGAGCTCGGACACCTGCGTAGACCTTGTCCCAAGGCAGGAAACGAGGATTGACTGGAACTAGGCGTGAGTTTTCCAGTGGGGCAAAATTAAAGTTCTGCGCACAATTAGGAAATGTATGGTGTTAATCATCTGTGGGGGGAGGAATTTTTTGGCATTAGTTGACACCGAGGCTACTCAATGTGTCTTGAGTAACAAATTTTTTAAATACCTAGAGTTTAGACGTATTCCCATGGGCTCTAATAATTTTGGTAGTCAAGCCTTGTCCCGGGTATTAGATAACGTTTTGTCACATCATAAATTTAAATGGAGGCTTTACTGTGCTTAAATTGCTGCCCTCCTTTCCAGTTGGCCATAAAGTGAAATCTAGTCAAGTTTTTCTAATAATATTTTTAATCGTCATTTAAGATTGATATATAGTAATTTACCATTTAAAGTCTTTGCAACTTGTATTTAAATTTTATAAATTCATCAAGTTTTTTGTGATCAAGAGGAAATTTTTAGTGTAATGCTTTTGCATAATTTAATTTTTTTTCTATGTGATACTTAATTTTAATGATCCCTCAAGGGTGCCTTGCAGAGTTTATGTACTTATTTATTTAAAATACAGAGTTTTTGAACCGATCTGTGTTGTTATTTGTGCTACGGCACAAAATAAATATAATAATTGGTCTATGATACTGCCAGAAATGATTTGGTTAATTACTGATAGTACAGAAGTTTGGTAACAAAACAAAACCAAAACTGACAAGGTTTTATGGCATCTGTGAGTTTTTTTTAGCCTACTTTCTGAAGGAAAGGATGGCTTATGAGATCACTTTCCTCTGCATATGTGTGCGCATGCATGGAATGCATGCATGCATGTGTTTATGTGTGTGTGGTCTTTTCAACTTTTGAATACGTGAACCAAATTTCACAAAACTAGGCCCACAAATAATACTACAAACGACATCTAACTTTTATAGTTTTCAACCATGCCAGGCGTTTACTTTCAAATTCAAAATGGCAGGTATTTTAAAATTGAGAGTGATATGTCATATCTCAGGAACCATTCAACATATTTAAACCAAAATTTGTATGATGACAGAATATCATTGAGGCATTTAATTTTGAGATGGGCACTGTTGTTGTGACATTTTGGAAGATAGCACCACATGAAAAAATAAAGCTTTTATGTTACATCTCAAAAACTACTGAACTGATTCTCCCAAATTTGGCATGCAAGTAATTCTGTGGTTGGCTATGCAAACATATATGACATAAATTGATTAGAATCTTATTTTCAAAATGGCAGCCATACAAATATTTTAGGTTTATTTAATATATCTCCCATACTGATAAACCAATATGGAGCAAATTTTGTATGCTGAAAGTATATATTACAAACATAATACAGTGGAACCTGGCTTTGTGAGAACCTGATATAGTGAAAAACTTCGGTTTATGAGAAAAAAAGTTGCTGGCCCTTCACTTTTTCACCTTTTTCTGCCTTTGTGAGAAAGATGTTACCTCTTTTCGTGAGAAAATATGGCATTGATTTTCTTGAGCTCATACCTCTGTACCTGAAAATTCACCACCTCATCGCCTCTACTCGTAAGAAATACCCAAATGCAACAATGAACAAATGAAAACTCAACCTCTTGTATCTGTTTAATGAGCCAGTTGCCTCTATGCCTTCTAAGAGAAAGGTGTTGTGCCTCATGGCTAGCGATAAACTAAAATTTATTTAGGTCATAAAAAGTGGCAAGTCGTTTGTAGACATGTCTAAGGACTTAGGAGTGCCGTTATGTACTGTTTATAGAATCGTGAATAAGGAAAAAATAAAAGTAGAATCCGAATGCACTGATGGGAACGGGAAACACAAACAATCTCGAGTTGGAGAATTCCCCGAACTAGAAGGTTGCCTGGTCGAATGGATCAAAGACTGCCGAGCCGACAACATGCCGGTGAGTGGAGTATTAATTCAACAAAAAGCTCATGATATTGCTGAACATATACACATTGTCAACTTCACTGGAAGCAATGGTTGGCTTGAAGGTTTTAAAAACAGAAATGGCCTAGTTTTTTAAAAAATTTATGGCGAGAGTAACAATGTTAATGCCAATGTTTGCAATCAATGGATTGCCGATTTAATATTTCTTTGGTCTGGTTACAGTCCTAACATGTTCAATGCCGATGATACATCTTTGTTTTACAAATGTCTTCCCAATACAACATTTGTATTTAAGGGTGATCAATGCCCGGTTGGTAAATTTAGTAAGGAACGCAAAACACTACTTCTTGGCGCCAACATGAGTGGGACCTAAAAATTATCCTTGTTGCTGATCGGGAAATCCAAAACTCCACGCAGTTTTAAATGTGTCAAGACTTTGCCGGTAAACTACAAAAACAATAAAATAGCTTAGATGACGCTGGTTATTTTCACAGATTGGCTGAAGGGTCTCAACTGACAAATGAAATTGGGGAACAGAAAAATTGTGTTAATCCTTGACAATTGCTTTACCCACACCGTATTGCTTGAACTCGATCACATGAAAGTTATTTTTCTTCCTCCCAATACAATGGATTATCAAGAACTTCAAGCTCATGTATAGGAAAGAAGTAGTCTGACTCATTCTTTCCTCCATCAAGCAGACTTCACAGCAACCCAACATCACGATACTTTGTGCAATGTGGATAGCTAGGAAAGCCTGGTTTGATGTAAAACCGACCACAATAGTCAACTGTTTCAGTAAGTGTGGATTTGGCATCTCAATTGGAGAAGCACCAGAAGATGGAGTGAAGAGGTAACAAGGGGGGAATGGGTGTGGAGTTCTCATTCAACTTCCGTTGTCTTCAGAATATGTTCAAGCACCTACACTTCAAGACTGAGTCCGTTGATGATGAGGCTATTATCAGTGATCAGAGTACAGAGGAGGAAATTGTTGATCGCTGCCTCAGTGTTACCTGTAATTATGACAGAGATGATGATGATGATGATGAAACACCCACTGTTACTAAAAAGGATGCCTGAAATGCTTTGATGATGCTGCAGTAGTTTTTCGAGTCTACATAGTGCGATGGAATATGTTTTGATAGTCTTCACGATCTGGAAAACATGATTAACAAAATTAATTCTGAAAAGCAAACAAAAATAACTGATTTTTTTTCTGGAAGTGTGCAATTAATTTTGAATCTGTTTATACTGTACACAGTTGTATGTTCCTGACAAGTTCTTCAGATTGATGGCAATTACAATCAATATGTACAGTAGTATGTACAACGCATACATATTACGTTTTCAATGTGTATGAATTACAGTAATTTTATGTACTTCCTTAAACATGGGTAAATGAGAAACATTTAGGAGATTACCTTTATTAGTGAGAAAACTTTGGTTAGTGAGAAAACTTCGGTTGGTGAGAAACCTGGGTTAGTGAGAAAAATATGTTGTCCCCATTGGGTTCTCACGGAGCCAGGTACCACTGTATATGCCTACACAAAACCACTTTTGTGTGCCATTTTGTACGCTGCACCAACCAAATAAATAAAATTTTTATTTCATATCTCGGGAAACAATCAACTGACTCTACCAAATTTGGAAAACATGTAGTACTGCAACAGATGGTGTAATTTGATGTGTTTTAAGTATGTCGAATACCCATTTTCAAAACCATGTAATCAATTCCAACTTAACTTTGACTGCTGCCAGTAAATATGGGATATGGGACGGTGACTCCTGTGTGAGGAGGGTGGTTGGGCGTTTAATGTGGTGTGGAAGTACCATGCTATAGTAACCAAGCCCTTCATCGCACCGTCTCTAGAAAGGGTGGATCATGAGTCTCTTATAGCCTCTCTCTATCCATGGCGACCCAAGGCTACTCATGTCTCCCCTGTTATTACAAATTGGGCTCCGCCGCCCATATCCCTATGGGAACCAGTTTCCTCGTGTCTGGTAAGGGTTATTTGCAGTGATGGCTTGGGCCGATAGCTAGTACCTGGGCTGAACTTGGCGGGGTGTTGGACCACTTGGCATTCAGGCCGTTGAAGTCCAAGAAAAGAATTTCCTGTGTCAAGAAATTCCAATGTATGGTAAGGGACAAGTGTCCGATGACAGCTTGCCTGGCTTCTCTGCAGGTGGATTGGGTGGTAACGGAGGTGACAATGATGAAAAAGGAGAGCTCTCCAGAGCTTTGGGGCCCACGGGTGTTACCCAATTTGCGATGGACCTACAGAATTTGATAATGACGGATACCGCCCTATCAGAGTCCCACCGCATCCTTCTGCATGTGGAGTGGTTGGTGTAGCAATTGGACACGAGTAAACTCACTAGTGCCATGGCAAATAAGTGGGAGCACGGGCTGATCTGGTTGGCCACGGTTCTCTCTAATGTTCCGATCAATAGAGGTTGGACTCGTGCTGGCAGTGGTTAACTCCGTATGCTGGAGGAGGTCTGAAGAGATCCCCCCTCTTAAAGAAGGGCTGAGCGGTGAGCAGGCACCTGCTCCGGTAGCGTCCTGGCAAGACATTAGGGGCCCGGATAGTGCTCCGGCCAAACCACACGCTTGGTAATCTGAGTACGAGGGTCTCAGGCCTTGTGGTAAGATGCTCTTGGTGAGGCTTGTGTATCAAGTCGGGGCTTCGGGCTTGATTACCACAAGTGAATAGCTGAGACACCTGCGTTGAGAAGGCGTGAGCCTTCTTCCCTGCCGAGAGGGTGGCCGTAGCGCGGGATGGCCTCACAGCTAAGAGCACTACGTAAAAATACAAAAGGGTGGCGGCCGAGAGGCTGCTGCTTTGCATACTATATGCCAGTAGATATTACAACTATCAAAATGGGCTTACACTGAGCACCTTTTGTCTGCCATTTTGTAAAATACGTCACACAAATAAATAATGTTTGTATGTAATATCTTGGGGAAACAACTGATCAGTTACTACCAAACTTGACAAACAAATAGTACTGCAGCAGGTGGTGTAAACTGGTATTTTTTAAGTACGTAAGTAACTAATTTTCGAAATGGCAACTATATAAATATTTTAGCTCAGTATATTTTATTTATGAAACCAATTTAAACTTAATGTTGTATGCTGGCTGAATCTACTACAGAGCCCGGCTAATTCTGGCTCGATTGGGGCCCATCCCAATCTAAATTAAATATGCACACAGCCCAAGGCCTGTCTTATTTGGGTACGGGGTCGGATCCTACCAAATCGGGTATAGGGTATTATTTCAGGCACGCCTGACCTGAGACACGTGTCATTCGAAAACACATTAAAACTAGTTATCTCATAGGGCCTATCTATGCATAATACATTGAAAGCAACGTCAGAAGGAATTAATACAGTATTTATAGTCCAACACATGATTAATAATATTTGCGAATCGAGCAATGTGTATATGTAATAATCCAACAACATGTTCACACAAATATTCTTAAAAAATATAATAGGGAACATATTTCCTGACAGTTATAACCAACGTCATGATGATGGTATCAGTAGAGTCACAAATTGAACATGTGTCAGCTAATCACTTTGCTAATCTACAATGAAACTTTGCCTCACGAGACCAGAGTCGATAAAACAATAAACTAGCAAAAGGTTTAATCATTGCACCTGGCCCTTACATTTTCCTAGAACTCAAATACATTGTTATGGTTTTCATTTATCAACCTTTTTTTTCCTTTCTCCAAAATGTGCAACAAATAACATTTATTAAATTTACATTAAAAGACCCCAATTCAAGCCACCATAAACGCATTACAAATTATGAAAAGATTACATTTTTTTCCATGTAAGCCCATGTAACACCACTGCAGAATTCTACACCTATCAACTCAGGAACCTCATTCAGGTGATACAATCATATTAGACCTTTACATGAAATCCTACAATTATTAAAATACATGTACTTAATACCGAGGCACTACAACAGTGCTTATCCATCACGGATAATAACATTTTTTTTATATTAATTCTATCACCCCAGTGAAATACGAGTAAAAGGAATACAGTCGTAATAGGAAATACAAAAATAGTTAGAAAAATGGCAGACAGCCCCACATAGTTGCAGTACATTAAAAAGAGATACAAATCCACTTATACCAACTTTTACAAAACAAAATAAAATAAATAAATGAGAAATCCCCATCTTTGAAGAAAACTAGTTTGAGAAAAACATTATAAACGTATGCAATATAAATACCTGTAGGTATGAAACTATTCTACACCAGTTCGACCATCCTCTATTCTAAGCGTCATACTCCTATGATTCTTCTTCAGGGCTTCTCGGATAACTTGAATAAAGTCCACTACTTCAGGTTTGAGAGGGTTCCTGCGCTCATGGATAATATATCCAGTAGTACTGAACACACATTCACTGCTTGCATTTGATGCAGGTACAGCCAAGCGCTGTTGCGCTAGTATAGGCAACCGCAATAGTGTTGTGGCATAATCCTTCCATCATCCTAACCCACTGCTGTTTCTTTTAGCAGCTGGCATCCGGAGATATTGTGTTACTTCATCCAGGGAATTGTCTGCGTTGTCATCTGAGTCTTCCCAGGTTTGTATTCTCCTTTTCTTGGCTGCAGATGTACTCTGACTTGTAACATGTAGGTCTTGGTCATCGCTATCAATATTCTAACTTTCACAAAGCAGGCAGCGCACCTCGTTATGAACGTCCTCTATTTAGGAGTCACTTAACTTGTGAAGTTTCCAGTGCACAGGACTTTGAAATGTAGCAATTTTGTAGTCCATTGTAGTGTCAAATTTTTCAACAGGGTACTTTTTGGCACAGAGCTTTAAATGTTGTTTTTCAGGTGACTCATCCCTATTGGAATTACAGCATTCAATTAAAGTATGTAACCAAGGCAACACGACATGGATAGTGAGTGTATGTTCATGCTCAAAGTCTTAAATGGCTAAGAAGAAATTCTCAAGGAAATGTTTCATATCTTGTAGCAAACATACGTCGAGCCCATCGAGGCGACTCTCCTCATTGTTTGTCTCTAGCAACAAATGAATAGCTTCAATTTGAGACAGCAAAGATTTCATCATAATGAATTTGGAGTTCCACCTGGACTCAACATCTTGATGTACTTTTGCAGGAGACGAGCGACAAGCCCAGATCTTTTGGGATATGAAACTACGTTGTCTGCTTCATTGATAACTTTACACTAAGGAGCATCTCTGCTAAATATGTGTAACTAAATTCGGATTATGATTAGATCCATTGCCAACAATGACTTCGAAAAGTGTAACAAAAAAAAATGAACACAATATATGGATGATGAACACAAAGGCAATAAAAATGAGATTAACACATTAAAACTACTCCCCACCTGCGGTGTACAGATGGTTCGTAGCGTCTTCGGTTAATGTTCAGTGGCAGAGACTATAGGGTGCCTGGGATTTGAGGGTAAATTACACAATGACTTCATCACGACTTCTTAGTTTGGAACAGGTTTATTTAACGGGAATTTACTTATACATTCCCGGCACTGTTGCGGGAATTTACACATACTTTAACGCCCTGCGAGTTCAAGGCCTGAAGGGCTGGTTACAATGTACATTGTTCTGGCTACGTTTCTGATGCTGTAGGGGCATTAGGTGTCAGGACAGGTCCCTGAGTGACGACGGGGTTACTTATCTACACATGTTGCGTAGTAGTTGTTCTGGCAGTTGAGGTCTGGTGAGCTGGATGGCTCGGATACGTTCCGGCCGTTGATGGGTCTGGTGAGCTGGATGGCCCTGTTAAAGGCCCTCTGTGGTTGGCTTGTTGCACGCAGCTGGCTTCCTCTCATTGTGGCGCCCCCCGTTGGGGCTCACCACTCGCTCCCATTCTCGGCGTAGGGTATTAATGGACTGCTTACTACCTTACCATGTCCTGGCGAGGGACCCTGTGTGGGCCCCACCCATCCTTCGCAGCTACAGGCTGCACTGGACAATCCCACTGTCTCGACATGGCACTTCTCGGTGAAGTTCACCACTCGACTCTGCCTTCTCGGTGTGTTGCAACTGACTGACTGGAAACTGACTGACTTATGCGGTAACTGGCTGGCTAACTCGCGTCCCGACGTGGTGAAACTACACGTCCCACGTGACTCTGGTAACTGTCTCTGATTCGGCCCTGCATCTCGCGTTTCGCATCTCGCGTCCCGATTTGGCTGACCCCTTAATGTCGCGACTGAATACCTGCTCATCCCGGGGTGGAGGTACCGAACTTCCGCGCCACATGCTACTCGTTGCTTCGACTGATGGACGTGGCCGGGTTCCGATCTCCCGGCCTAACTCTCTCTGTGTGGCTGACCTCTCTCTGTGCGGTACTGACGAACTCTCAAACTAACCTCTCTGTGCAGTAATCTTCAACACTCTCTTATGTACTCTTCTGACTGATTCCCACTTTCCCAGCAAAGAGGCTTATATCCTTTCTAGCCTCCCTCCCTAATTTCCTGCATGTGTCCCCTTGTTGGGACAAGGGGGGAGGTGAGAGGAAGCAGAACAATGCACTTCAAAAACATGCCATGGTTCCCTGAAGGTTGAGGGGGGGGGAAGTGGTGGCACCCTTTCCAAGCTTACTCTGTCAGCTATTTCTTCCGCGGTGCATGTTTTCTGACTTCAGGCGAACTACGCCTGCCTATCTCGTGATATCTCGGCGCTTACAAATTTTACTTGGCTTACTAGGGGGAGGAGAGGAGGTGGGTGGGAGGACTGCGCTGCAGTGACACGTGTAAGGCCTGCACGCGCTCCTACCTCGGCTTCGACCTTTCTCTGCAGTGATTACGACTGACATGTGTCTCTCTACACTGTGGTGACAGCGCCGCTCTAAATAATAATCCTAATTATGCCACGTGTCAAGATAATATAAATAAACACACATATGGAACAAGATACAATGACCCAGTTACACAAACACCGAAACAGAAACAAAAGAAGATAACACAATTACGATGATACGAAAACAGCAAAAACCACAAGCGAAACAGACAATGCAAATTAAAAAGACATATAAAAGGGTCAACAAATGATAGGGATAAATTTATAAATGGATCCAAAAAATTAAGATCCAGTCCGACAACAAACAACACGAAACACCATGGACAGTACAAGTTTAAAAATACAGATGGCTAAATAAACAGTAACAAGGTAAAAACAGTAGATCACAGCTACTGAAACACCATGAATTTTTCTTGGAAATAGTGATAAATTCATTGTCTGCAACAGTTTGAAATGGTCTAAGTCCACAACACAAAAAATAAACACATTCTTCAAATACATACTTTTTAATGGTAACACTTTTCACCTCACAGTATTTAGTTTGTTCGTTTGTGTTCACAGCATCCACATCACTTGTAAAATATTCTTGTCCTGTGTTTTTACTCACTGAATAGAATTCTCAAGTGTGACGATGTAGATGACTTGTGCCGGTTTAACACTGTACATTAATCGCTTCTTGCACTGTTTACACAAAACAATCCCTTGCTCCTCACCTGCCTCATTTGCAACTGCGCTAAACTTAGTCCAACACAATGCTCGACTTCGTTGTTGCTTCTTTACAGTGAGCTTCCAGATGTTTTGTATCTTCATTTAAGCTTCGTACAGACACTCCATTGGACAAAAATGGCAAACAACATATGAAAAACAACTGTGCGCTTGTTATATCCCTAACTGCAAAGCTTACTGATGGTAGATCAAAACAGAAACACGTGTGGACAGCTTGTAAACAGTGGTGGCATTATATGGTAGTAAAATACCGTATGGCTGACACAGCTAGCACACAGCTGTAAGAGTGTGTGCTTATCACAGCCCAATGGATACAGGATGTTTGGTAAATACAGTACTTTCAACGAAGAGTTTTACCCTAATCTGTCTGTAGTAATTAATATACGGGCTGGTCCTTTAACCAGACCTAATCCTGGTAGAATAATTACGGCCCGGCCCGACCCGGTAATATTTATTGAACCCGGGCCCGATCCGAACCCCGGACATTATTCTACTCTGGCCCACAGCCTAACCTGTTCAGCCAATACCAGTTCGGGCCACGTCCTTGCCGCCTCTTATTGGGCCGGGTACACATCAGGGTTCTGCAGACATGCCTGGCCCGTGCAGAGCTCTGATCTATTACAACCATCAAATTTGTGTATATAGAGCCTCATTTCTCCTCCATTTTGTAAGATATCACCACATGAAAATATAAAGTATTAATGTTTTATCCCGGGAAACAACCAACCGATTCTTACCAAATTTAAAGAAATTATATTGTAGTTGGTTATATTAATTTTAATGATCTAATTGTGACAGACTCTTATTTTCAGAACAGCGGCTATTAAAACATATTAGCCTGGTGTGCTATATCTACGAAACAATGAAATCAATTTAAACGTAACTTTGTATACTGGCAGTAACTATGAGAATCATGGAATGTGCTAATACATAACTTTTTGTCCTCTATTTATGAAGATCACAACATGAAAAATATTGAGGTTTTATGTCATATCTCGAGGACCGATCAACCGATTCACACCAAATGTTAAACAAAAGTAGTGCTATATTGTGTCATGTAAACTGCCACATTTCAGGTGTGGCAGTCCTTTTATAATGCAGTTAATATAAATAATTTAGTTTAGTGTAATGTTTCTATAAAACAATTCAACAAATTTTTTTACACTAATGGTATTCATTAGCAGCATCAATTATGCATGCAGATATCCTATTTTGCCAACCTTTTTGCAAAATAGTGCCAGAATTGAATATTTTCAGAATAATTAAACTAATTTCCACCAAATTGTGCACACCATTAGTGCTATAGAAGGCCATGTAAACTTACATGATTTAGTTGGGTCAACAATGATGTTCAAAATGGCTGCTTTGAAAATAATTTGTTAAGTTTGTCATAGCTATTAAACAATTTAACTGAATTCAACCAAACTTTGTATGTTGATAGCATCTATTAGAAGCATAGTATAAAGAACTTTTTTTTTTTCTTCAATTTTGTATAATAGCACCAAATAAGAAAGTAATGTTATGCCATCTCTCAGAAACAATCAACCTATTTCCACTAAATTCCTCACATAATTAGCACTAAGGTAGGCCATACAAACTTACATGTATTAAGTGGCTCAGATGCTTATTTTCAAAATAATATCACTGTAAATATTTCAGGTTAATAAACTATCATTCAAATTTTAGATTGATTACATCCAAAGTTGATGCTCAACTTCTATCTCCATAATGCAGTTTACTGCATTCTAGCTTATAGTATAACATTTTCTAGGTTCGAGTCTTGGGTGTGGCACGCTACTTTTGCATGTGTTTCTGGTTTCATCTGTAATGATATTGCTGTCTAAGAGACGTCCAGACCTATATACCATTTAAGCTATTAAGAACTTCATTAAAGGTTAATTGCATTCATGTCGAGACAGCAGGCTCATTAGTTATATCAGTAACTACTTGCTCTCTTTAACATATCTATGTGTGGGTATCTTGTTTGAATATACAAAATCACCAAACGATGCAACTTACATAGTCATTATAAATACCTTTTATGAAAATTGTGCCAGCGATAAGAAATGCAACTGTGTTTATAACTGTCACAGAGTATTAAAAGGTTTAAAAATAAATTGTTCTGTGAATTATAGTTATTTATGGTTTAAAATTGCATCAACAAAGGGGTTATTAGAGATGGAACCAATGGCTCTATCAGGATCATTGAAGGAATCAGCCATGACATGTGCTAAGGAACCATTTCAGCATTCACCCCGAGTGATTTGAAAAAAATTGGGAAACAATCCGGATGGCTGGACCAGGAATCAAATTTGAGTCCAGAATGCAAGTCCAGTGTGTTAACACTGCACCACCATGTTCAAAGATGTACATTATGTGTTGTAAGGTAGTTATAAATAATGCAAATATTGCAATAACCTAATAAACAATGCGTTGTTATTCTGAACCCAAACCACTTTGTCATTTATTAATTTAGTAGCTAGTCAATAAAAATTTCAATATAGGTGCAGGTGCTTTTGTTTCTATATACTCCAGTACACAGTCTAGTGTTAGCCTGCTCTGTCAAATTTCTGCTGCCATGCTTTCACCTATGACACATTCTGTTTCATATAATACTGATATTATATCCAGAATGATCACCAAAAATATTAAAAATATATACATGACCTATGTCTAAGTTTATTCCAGAAGAGTAACACCAATCTTGAATGTTTAGTTGACGCAGATATGTTTTGCTAGTAACTCAGCAAGAATGAAAGATAAATGTCTGATTTTCTGGATAATGTAATATTGAACCATGAAGCACAAACAACAAATAATTGGGTGCAGATATCAACCCCCTTCCATAAAACCAATGGGTTGGAACACCATTTGTGCATTCAAAAATGTAAACGTCCAATTTTTTTTTTTTTTTTTTGTTTCCTGAGGATTAGTAATTTACAGTATACTGTAAACATCTGTCTTATGTTTTTACAATAAATGCCACCATTTTCGTGAAATTAATGCATAACAAAATGCAACATTTGCAATGTTAGGAAATCATAATGCATTAATTTCTCAAAAACTGTGGCATTTAGCAAGTAAGTATTCACTATGAATTAAAGCAATAAATTATTAGTTTTTTTTCAAAACAATGTTTGTGGATTCAGGTAAATTTCTGCCATGATTTTTCTCAGTTTTTCATTGAAGTGACATCATCTCTCATTAGTTTTATTTGTTTATGAATGCATAAACCATACCTTTTCATTTGTATTCTTTGAGCAACATTACATGTCGCTGGGAATCTATTTCCTCAGAAACAACTATAATTCAACAAAGTTTCAGCTTGTGTAAATATCTAAACAATATTTAGATTTCCAAACGATTTTTGTTTTAAATTGTGGTGTACCCAGAAATGTTAAATTTAAACTGTGTTATGTGCTGGGCATATGTGACAATTATATGACCTGATGAAGTTAGGTTATATTCACAAGCACATAGCTTGCTTGGAGTTTAGGGTAACAAAATAAATCAGTAAGTTTATTTAACAATATATGTGCTTTTCTAAGTAAATTTAAAATTACACAGAGTGCAGTTTTTGGTTTTTGCTCATGAAAAAGTAAGCATTATTTCATTAAATCTATTTTTCATTACATAACATTACTCCTGTGTAAATGGTCTTGTATACTGTTTAGCCAGAAAATTTATCAGGATGTTTGTACATAATTTTTGTGAATCTTGGTATCCAGATTGTTTAGATATAAGCAAACTGAAAATTTGTAAAATTAAAATGTTTTTTCTGAATAAATAAATTACTCATTAACCAAGTCCCAGCAACATGTACAAGAATATTACTACAATAATACCAATTTATATATTCATAAACAAAAAAAATTTACCAAGATTTGATGTCAGTTTACTGACACGCTGATAAAATATCATGACAGAAAATGTCCTGGATCAACTGATATATTTTTGAAAAAGCTAATAATTTATTGCTTTAATTCACATTGGAAAATATACAACACATAAATATTTATATTGACGTGTGCCACGTCCTTCTCGCTTAGCTTGTTTGTCACGCTACATTTGTGCAGTTATGACGTGCCCTCTACTGGGAGGAGTCAGCCCGAACGTGGTAATTACACCTCGTCGTCTCCTGCAATGGTGCGGTGTACTAGAAGTGAACCGTACCTACACTATGTCCAGGGTATTGCCCGAGTCAGGTGGCCGTCCCACGTTCATACAATCAAGAGGCAACTTTTGCGGGCGTAATAATTCAGGCTGACAATTACCACCAAACCAACTCCCTAGTAAAGATGTCACTAGGGAAATGAATGCAGCAAGGGGGTCACAACGGCTCCCGAGTTCCAGCGATCCCCTGCGTGTGCCCCCTCTACATGTGTTACATCCCCGTGTGTGCAGTGCGAGTGTGGCAGAAAGCCAGACATATTTTTACAAGTTTGTAGTTACATCATTTTTGTGCTAATGTGTATTTATAAAGAAATTATTATTGTTTCATAGCCAATCAGGCATGGCTAATCACACCCCTCCTGGGGCGAAAGTGGACTCGCCCAGCTAGAGCCACCCAATGCCAACCTACAGTATACAAATTTTAGGGTGTAATTTACTTTAGCGATCTTTTTATTCAGTGTTAATCACGTTTTAAACTAAATTAAATAAGCAATGGACTGAGAGAGACAGCTCCGAAACATTTTCAAAATACGTTGCGCAATAAATGTAATGCAGGAACATTTTTCTTTTTCATGCAATTTGTTTACATAAATCAATTAGCAAGTGTCCATATGTTTTGCAATTGAGGGTTATGGTATGTAAGTGTAATTGTTCTTTTTTTTATTAGTGTTTCATATTTTCTTGTGTATCTCACGTGCTCTTGGATTGAGCTCTCGGCAGGTCTCCGCCATGTTTGTCAGTTGGTCAGTAGCGCTTGCCTGGAGTGGTCAAGCGTCTCGTGTCTCTGGGCCTTATCGTTCGTTGTCCAGTCATCATGTAGTTTGCAATAGTCAATTCTTTATTCTGGAACTTTCATTAACTTTTTTGTTACCCAGAGGCAGCACAACCCCATGTCCTGCCAGCTCAAAGGAGCTGGGATTTTAACTCATGTAATTGTTCATCGGCCATGTGCCACTTTTTTCCACATTGGCTGCCAAAGCGCCAGAGCCATTAGAAATATGTAAGTGCCTCCTCTGAGGATGTTTTTGCCGCAAGTAAAATTCAACTTGTGAAAACGATGGTCTTATTTCACTACTGGCCACTTCACAGCCCTGTAACTTTTGGGTACTCTACCCACTCTACTACTGCACCCCAGAAGAGCTGTGATTATTGAATACATGTATTCTTCCGGCATGTGAGATGGCCATAACAATCTCACTCGGTATTTAGTGGCATATGAGGGGGGCCTACATCCTCATCTAGGCAGGCATACAGGATTATACCTCAACAATACGTCACCATCGGCGCGGGGTCAGTCCAGGAGCAGCCACGCAGGCGGATGGCCTGCCCCTCGAAAAGAGTCTCACTGCCTCAACCAAGCTGGCGCCCTTAAATTCAGATTACAACTTAATTAACCTCTATTTAAACCTGTTCCCCGCTCCTGAGACTACGACCACCCGTTAATGACTAAGGGAAAAATTAACACAACTCTCTCAAGGTTTGAAAAGCTCACGTGACTGATGTTAGTTGATCACACTACCACTAGGTGTGCTGTAAACAGTGCATGGCAATCTAGTGTGGGAGTTTTTGTTCTATACTTTACTCCTTGTTTTTTTAAGATTCCCATGTTCACCTGTTTAAGTTTCCTACAATGATTTGAAGCAATTGATTGAGGTAGTTTTTGCTCAATCAATTTTGAGAATGATTGCATAGTCAATTGCTTATCAGAACATTCAATAGTATCGAATGAGGTGTTAATAAAGCTTAAAATGGTGTTTTAGGTTTGGAAAATGTGTTTATTAAACTGGGTGTTAAAAGCTTTTGATAAAGCAAAATAAGTTACAAAGGGAGAATTTGAAATGTTTCATAATGTTAACATTGCAGTGCGCAAGTATTACAATAAAATATATATATAAAAAACATTTACCTTAAACATACAAACACTAACTGCAACAGCACCGCACATAACAATAATGATCCAGTTCAATTAAACGTTCTGTTAACCGTAATAGCACTGGCGGCAAAAACAAAAATCTAAGATGAATAAATTATTTCAATCAAAATAACTTTTATGATGGGAAACATTAATAAATACTATAAAGTTATTTAGTGAAATATTTCTGTGTGTTCTTAAAACCTAGAAATTATATAAAGGAAGATACATAAATAAATTTAACCAATTTTTATAAGTCACAAGGTCTAAGTTTTGCAGTCAGACTGTGCGGCTAATGCAAAACGTGGCATTATAAAAAAAATTTTCTTCAATTCGGCAGGATAGTTTTTTTATGATTAAATTAATTTTTTTGAAGCTTTATATCGTATTTCAGAATTTTTACTTAACTCATATTTTATACACTCATATCAACTGTCTACTTTAATATGCGCATACATGTACTATATACAAGAAATGATAATTTTTTTCATTAATTGATAAATTTTGGCCATTAAAAGTAACATATTTACATTAAATTAAGCACTTAAATTTCATATTTGTTTAAAGGTAAATTAATTTTATACATACTTTGTTTGAAATACTATACTCATTTTTAAAAATCATAAAAATGTTTAACAAATTTTTAGAAAAAGTAGTGAGAAATATAATGAAATAACCTCATCATAACTGACAAAATCATGGAAATATTTTCACAGAAAACTGGCATCACTATTAATATTTGTGTTCATTATTTTTTTGTTAAATTAAGCTTTTTAAGAAATTGTCATTCCTATTGTTAAACTGATATACAAAACTGGTAAAATGGAATACAAAAACAAATTTGTCTGAGTAGGTTATTGTCCCTGCCCACATGCCCCAGTCAGGGTTTGTCTCCTCTGGCAATTGGAATGGCAGTTGGTGAAGGAGGCCCCCTGAAGCCCACCTCGCCCTACCGAGCAGTTCCTGACACGGATCAGTCTCATCTGCCATCAGCTATGGATTCCTGACCAGACAGTCCTGATGACAATGGAATACCAGTGGCTGGCAGGTGTGGCACTGTAGAGGGCCTTCATACCTCCTTGGTTGGTGTTCTGCCATGGCTTCTCTTCTTCCCCACCATGCTGGTTACCATCCTCCACTTTAGTGAAGTGCATTCTTGATTGATTTGTGAACATGCATCAATTTTTGTTCCGATATGGCATCACAACTGCAGTATCCTCCAATAGCCTTCTGATGGTTGGTGGGAGCACTGGCTGTGGGGCCCTGAGCAGTCAGAATGACTGACTTGCACATCAGCCCCGACTACTTTGACTTGGCAGAGATGCTTTATGATTACTCTTTAGATGTTGTCCTTATGCATATCTGGAGCAACACAGCTGTACAACCACATGTTTTTCATCAGGAACACTTGCGCTGGCTCAGTCTGACTGTACTCTTGGCCATAAAGCTTTGGGCAGCAGCACATAGTGTGGCACAGGCCCACTAATCACCTCTCAAACTTGCAATGGAACAAAACCATGAGGCCATGGTGGCTAAGAGGTTGTACTGCTTGCCTCCCATCAAGGAGAACTGGGTTCAATCCCCGGCCGGATTACTCCCGGATTTTCGCATGTGGGAATCATGACGGACAATGCCGCTGGTCTGCGGGTTTTCTCTGGGATCTTACGTTTCCCCCGCCCTTTCATTCCGGTGCTGCTCAATTCTCGCCTTAATCACCCTCATCGGCTCTCAAGACCTCCCAAGATAAGAGCTGCCCAAATATTTTTACTCTTCACTAAAAATACCATATACACAGTGAACTGTCCATGTTCAAAACTATACTCAGCTTGTATTCCATGGTGTCTGCATCATGATGCTTACGCCCTCTTTACTTCACCAGCAAGCAGAAAGGATGCCTTTTTACTCTCTCACACTCACTTCACAACCCAGTTCCCATTTGCTGCCAGTTAGTGCTCTCCTTGCCACAAGGAGAAGGGAGGTTGAGTGGCATGATGGGAAGGGAGGTGGGATGGCATGATGGGAAGGGGGTGGAGGAGAGTGAGGGTAAGGGGAGTTATTGGTGTGAGAGGAAATGAGGAACGATTGTGGTGTACACGTGTGCCAAGTCTGTCCTGCGTGAAACTGTTATCTTGGTGATTCCATGCTATGGAATGTGGTGTGCTAACAACCTATTGGTGCAATAACAGGAAAACTGATCACTTATTTCCGACTCTTTCTACTCAGCTTTATGACTTTGGATTTTAACCTCTTAAAAATTGCTACGTGAAAGTGTGCAACTGACGTGATCTGGGGTTGCGCAAGCCGGAAACAGTGGTTTGAGTATTTGGTGGAGAGGTCAAAAGGGGAAAGGTGGAGGCAATGAGATGCAGACAGATTGGGGATGGAATCATTTGTGCACCAGTACATGATAATATTCATGCAAATTTCTCAGGACCACGACATTGCTCACAAGGCAGGATAACCAGACATGCCATTACAGAGCCATGCTGCATGGTAATAGGGGTTCCCTTTGCAGCTTCCCAGCATAAGCCACTTATGGGAAGGAACCACTAACTGCAGGTTGTTGGCCTCCTGTACAGCAGCTAGATTGTTCCCGCAGAAATGATGGTAAAAACACTAGTTTGTGTGATTTTGCACATATATCGTCTGAACGATGGAAGCTCAAGCATATCCCATTATGGGGAATGGGGTGTGACCATATAGTGACTACCAGCAAGCAAGTAAGCAGTTTAATAAGGATGCCCAGTCTGCTATTATAACCATGTAATGTACACACGTAATGTCAGTTAGTTGGTGCGTGTATGTGGGAACATATCCCTGAACCATGGTGTGACCGGACAAGAGAATAAGCTAAGCGAAAGCTTGTCAAACAAAGTACACAGACACCAGAGTAAAGACCTACACTTAAACCTGTAGTAGTGAAACCAATTAGCAGTACACAAAGTATATAAATTAAAAGTGCACGAGTGCTGGAACCCAAATTTACCAAAGACAAAAGATGGCCATTGGATTGATGTGCATAGTTCACATAACACATATTTTTCAGATATGGCATCAGTCCATGCACCAATACCGGCTTGTGTGGAGTCGACATGGATTTGCAAACAGAGTCGGTTTTGGCAACAAACTGTAAAAACCAGTAGCACAACAAGCTTGCATCCTGTTGTATTGAGCAGATATAATAGAAATTTTTAGTAATTTCACTGAAAATAATGTTATTATTTGTAAATGGAAAATTCAACACAGGGGATGAGACCCAACCTTAAGAAGCCCGTTTATTTACTGTGTAAACAGTGTTGTAGCATGATCAAAATGCATGTATTTTACTTAAGGCCATTGGTGTATGCTACCTATTTTATTTTTAAAATTGTGAGGCATTGCACATCTAATTTATTAACACATTTTAAGATGCATAACATGTATTTTGTATTTTTAGAAATTAATTTCTTTGAATTGGCTTGGGCTATATGAAATTGAATTTGAAATTTTTTTCTTGTGTAGATAGTAAAATAACTGTTATAAATTTTGTCACAAAAATTAAAAATTTCATCACAAAAATATTTTACTTTAGGCAACTAAGGATTTATAAAATTAGTAATACAAATAGCTCAAGCCATTAAGTAATGCTTTTATTTTCATTATATTCCTCTTTGGTTATAATGTGACGTAAAACATGTGTTCTGAAGCGGCCTTATGATAGATTTTCACAGCATTGTGTTTACATATACCATATATATGAGTATTATTTGGAGAGTCAAACTGAATTTTCATATTTTAAAGCGACTCGCCTTTATAGTTTTTTAGTGATATAAATAAACTTAAAGTAGGGAGCATCACCCCCCTCCTTTTTCCCTTTTCAAATAAAACACAAATGCTAGTCTTTAGATCAAAGCTGTTGCACTTTACGGTAATAACAGTGAACATCACACACGGTTAAATTAAGAATACAGTTTTCATACAGTATGAAAAGAATCATCTCATAAGTCTTTAAATATAAACCCCATGAACTATTCCTTTTTCTTAAATATAAATTTTGCAAACACTTTGGAAATGCCTTTCACAATGTTATCTTGCACTCTATAAATAATGATAAAGTTTTTAAATTTTTTGGGAGTGATACCCAGGACAGTCATGAAGATGATTTTGCACACATGTCATCATGTCAGTCAAATTATACTGGATGTTGAAACCTCGGTACCACTTCTACGGAGCCATGCATGGCAATTATCTTCGTCTTCAGTCTCCTCTGTTACTGACATGACATGTGTTCCTGGTCCCTTGCATACGAGTATTTCAGATGTGGAGGACAGTACCCTTTCTAGCAGTAAGTGCTCAGTGCCACAAAAAATGTGAGAACACATACAGAAATTTCTATGGGGAATGAAGCTGCATCAGAAGGGCTTATTTTCGAAGGGCATCCTTTTGATCCTGCTAATTTCAGCAGCATCAAACTTACATCGGAAGACATAGAACATGGCCTCAAATTAGAAACACATGAATTTGCCTCATCATGTGAGTTTCCAGTAGTAAATAACAGGAAATTTTCAATGAAATGGCAGAGATGTAAACTGCCTGATGAGACACTGAAAGAAGGAACTTGCCTAATATACAGCAAAAAAAGACTCTGCATGTTACTTGCATTGCCTTCTTTTTGCACTACCAAACCAACAATCTGTCTGATCCTCAGGTGAAGGTTATCAGGGATGGTGGCTAGGTAATGCTTTGAGAGATATAGAACTACATAAAACATCAAAAGTTCATTTAAATTGCCAAATAGCAAGACTGCAGTGGATTTCAGGAAATTGTGTAGACAGCACCATGTGTAAAATACAAAATGAAAATGTGCATTACCAAAGGGAAGTTCTGGCTGTCATTATAGACTGTTGCAGATACCTGGTTGAAGAAATGCTTGCATTTTGTAAAAATTAAGTTATTGATGGGAAATAGCCAAAACTCTTCAAGATTTTGCCTAAGAGCAATTCTGATGCTTGAGTTTATTATGAGAAGGTTGAAAAAGCAAGGGTAGAGAAAAAGAAACTAGGTTCAAATTTCCTTAATTACAAAAATATATTTGATTTGGTTTCCATCATGAATGCTCTTGTGACTCAGAAGATTGCAGACAGTGTCAATAAAAATCTTAAGTTTCTGTTGTTATGGATTCCACTCAGACATAAGCAAAAGGAAGGCAATAACAGTTATTGTTCAGTTTGTAGATCACAGTGAAGAAGTTGTGAAACCAGCAGATAGACTGATCAAAGTATTTTACATCAGCTGACACAAGTGGGATGAATTTGAATTTGCAGTTGATGGATACATTAAAGGACATTGAATTCAACCATGAATATCATATTGGTCAAAGCATGAATGGTGCTGGCAACATGAGAGGTTTGTTTACAGGACTCAAAACATTAATCCAAGATGAGCGGGGAAACTGCTTTCTATGTTTAGTGCAAATCACACAGATTTGCTCTGGTGATTGAAAAATCTTTTAACATAAGTCCAGAAATAACACTTATTTTCAGTCCTTGAAGAACCGTACTGCTTCTCAATTTGGGTCACAAAAGGCATGATATTTTTGTACAAAAATGTCTTCAAGGGAGAAGTTGTATGAGAAAAGAAAGCGGCTGAAAAGGGTATAAACTACAAGATTGTCACACAAAGCTGAAGCAGTTAAAGTACTGCTGTCTTGCTACAATTAAGTGATCTCTGCACTGGAAGATCTGACAAGACAATTCAAGCTGCTATGATGGCGAAACTGCCATTCTTGTAAAAGGGTTGCTAATGAAACTTAGAAATTTCGAAACAATCACAGCTAAGCATCTTGCACAATTTGTATTCAACATTATGAATCCAGTGACTGGGAGTTTTCAAAGAGTGGTTATAGACTATGGGGGCGGGGGCGTGCAATCAACAATTAATACTGTGAAGAAGAATATTAAGAGTCTCCGTAGTGATCATGAATGGTATGGAATCATGTTAAATACACAAGAATTCATGAAGCAACATTATATTCCTGAATCTTCTTGGAAGAGGGTAGGGTATAAGAAAAGATTCATGGATGAGTTGGGAGTAGATGAGCCTATACTGCAACTTAACCGAAAACTCAAATTGGAAACGTACTTTAAGCTTCTTGAATCTTTGCGGAGTCAGCTTAAAGATAGGTTTTCCGAAATTCTTTTAAATTTGTGAAACAGATGAGTAATTTTACTCCTACAGAAGTTCTTAATGATAAACAAAGAAAACATCACATCTTGAGACTTGAAATAGCTTTGAGAGTTCTATAAATGGCACTGTGACATAGTGAGTGAAGAACTAAACGCCTTCAGTGAAGAGATTGAAGTGCATAATGATAACATGAAAGAGAGTAACCTTGGTGGTGTTGACTTAGAAGAAAACGAAGATGAGATAGAAGCGATAAAAAGTGTGTAGGTGAAAAGAGAATTTCTCTGGATTTAATACACTGAAAGTTGCCTAAACAACCTTACTTATTTTAGGAGTCGCAAGCTGTTGTGCTGAAAGAGTATAACTTGTAAAAAACTGGTTAAGGTCATATATGGGTGACGCGTGGCTATCAAGTCTCATGGTACTCTGCTCGGAAAGTGATGTACTATCATAGATTTCAAATGAAGAAATCATTGATAGCTTTTCCTGATCATTGCCGGTAAGGAAAAGACTTTTGTCATGGATATAGAGAGACTACATACGGGTTACTAATACTGTAGTTTATTTAAAACTTGAGATATATTTAAGTATACTCTATGGCCTTTTTGCAAGTAGTATAAATTTTGGTTGTATGCTGTTTTTATGGATGCTAAATTTCTTTTATATATGGTGTTGATAAACTTACTAATAGTTTTTACATTGCAATGTTTAACATAAAAATTACATTTTTGAATGCAGCTTATTTCATAGGTATTTATTTTAATTTAAAAATTCATTCAAGCCATTTGCATTCTAAATAGTGCTACATTTTTGCTTGTTATAACTCATACATCATTTGAGTGCAGAATATTTTGTTGATTTTCATATTTTTGGCTAAGGATTGCTTTTATTTACGTTTTTCAATTCCACAATTTAGGTTAAAATCGTTAACAGCACCACATAATAAAAGTTTAACAGGTAAATTTTCAATTCAAATTATTGTATATGTTTTAACTTTTAAACTTTCATTGATACAATTTGCATATATGTATCAGCAGTCAAGCATGATTTACTATCATAATGTGAACCATTGTCATGGATGTGTTTAAATACACATATATAAGAAATTAAACAGTTAAGCTTTGTGCTCGCTCCATGACAAACATTGCCAAATCAAGTGGACTCAGCCGATCATAAAACTTAAGACATTTTACTCCATTGGAAAAATTTCCATACACTGAGATATAAAAATGTTGTTGTGAATAGACATTATAATACACAATAAAACAAGCAAATCAATGTAGAATGAAATATGCCTCTGGTCTGTGCTGTAGGCACGCTCGCACATAGTATGCATGAACAACCAGCCAAAAATAGGGGAAAAGGTTTGAGGGGGGAGGAGATACCTTGCATCATACTGTCAAGGGAGGTTGGCACCCCTGAATATCATGCCATAGTATATAAACAGCTTTCCTTTGAATAAATCCCACTACACCAAAAGAGATAATGTGAACAAAAAGTATTTAAGTCCAGTTTTGAACATAAGAAAAAAGTACGATTTGTACAAGGAAGTATGTCTTAAGGAAAATGGGGACTGTTTGAAGGAAAGTTACTATCGACAGATTTTCAGTGTATAATTGTGGCATTCACATTCAGGGATGAAACGCACACCTAGGGGCTCACAGGAAATTTCTTCACGTTTGGTGGCCTATTTCAAACACGTGGACTCTACTAAACAAAAAGTAAAACACATTGTGGTTTATTCTAATTCTTGCAATGGACAAAATCACAACATGAACGTAGCCTTTACACTTCTACGTTACGTCTAGTCCAACAAAAATAGCACTGAAACCATTGAACAAAAATGTATGGATTTAGGGCATTCATACCTTCCCAACAATGGTGATTTCTGGTGTGTTGAAACTGCGAGTAAGAACAGAATGATTTACGTACCCAAGGATGTATATGATATCACGGCACAATCCTGATGGAAGTAAAAGTTTGTGGTTAATGAAATGCAATGTTCTGACAGTGTGTCAGTGGAAAGCCTTCAAAACTGTGTTAAAAAGAGAAAGAAGAATATCTCTCTAGATGAAGTTAACTGGTTGAAGCTGCACCATATTAAGTATAACAACCAGCATGTACTTTCTATTCTCTATAAAGAAACGCTGAACGATTTGGTAGAGCTCGACTTGAGAAAAGGACATATCTCTGGAAGTAGGGCTGGTTGGCCGTCATCAGAACTGTCTTGGCAACAACTTGTACCAGCTTACCCTGCCAAAAAGACATGATAGATTTATTGCCATTTATACCCCCCTGAAGCCATCATTTCTTTATGGGTCTACAGGTAGCAACTGACCACAGCACAGTTTCAAATGACATTGATACACATAGTATGGAATTGGAAGACATATCACAGGATGTTGAATAGAACAACTGATCTTCAATTACTTTTGTTTCACTGATTTGTTATGTGTTCTTTCAATATTTATGTATTCTGATTTCGTATAATATCAAAATACAGTACTTATATGGTATGTATTTACATATTTTCATGTTTCATGATACCCTTTGTATTGAATCTGAAACTATCATAGCGAAGGATGTTGAATAGATGAATGAATATTCAGTCATTGACCATTTTTGTTTCACTGATTTAAAATGTGTACAATATTCTTGTTTCTGATTTTTTATACTGTTGGGCTAGTGAATCATGATTTAAAAAAATGCATCACGACTTGATAAGAACTGTTTTAATAATGACAACCATCCCAAGTAAGGTGACCATCTTGAACAAAAAAAAAAGGAACCAGAATGAGCTGACTTGATATCAATTTCAGTGCCAACCTGACAATATTTAACTTCCTAAAACACTTCTCCTGTAATTATTGTCTCAAACATTTTACTTCAACTTCAATATTAATCTGAGGGTACAAATACTTTGATTACTATAACATAAAGCACAGAAAAAAAAAACATTATAGTGAACAATCACATTATACCAAACCCAAAAACTTTACAAAGTTATCATGGTTAACTTTAAGGCTTGGTACATACATCTCAAATAATTTTCTCAGTGGGCAAATAGTGTAACACAATTTCCTTGCTTTGAATTTTTTCTCTAGCAAAATTATGTTGAATGTCTATATGTTTAGACATTTGACTTGTTACATCATTATCTGCTAAGTAAATTGTTTCTTGATTATCACAATACACTACAGAAGGTTTTACATCTACGAAAGGTTCCAATTCTTTGAACAAATTTCTGAACCACAACACTTCCTGAATGCCACAGCTGAGGGCCATATACTCTGCCTCAACAGTGCTTAATGCAACAGTTCTCTGTTTTTTACTATGCCAGGAAATAAGAGCACCCATAAATTTGCAACCAATACCAGATAATGAGTGCATGTTTGACGCGTGCAGAGTCCCTCCCCCTTAGCCCATTCATCCCGCTAAACATGTGCGAACGCGGTGGTTACACCCTAGGCGTGGTGTGCGAAGAGTGCACCCTATCTGCACGACATCCGAGGTACTACCGGAGTCAGGTGACTGTCCCACCTTCATGTCCTCAAGAGGCAACTTTTGAGGGCATAATAATTCGGGTCGACCACTACCACCATATAACCCCCCCAGTAAAACTGCCACCAAGGTAATTAATGCAACAAGGGGGCCACAACGGTTCCAGAGTTCCAGCAACCCCCCTTCGTGCACCCTCTCTACATGTGTTACATCCTCGTGTGTGCATGTCGGGCAGTGTGAGTGTAGCATCATGTTATGGCAATTTTTAAAAGTGTACAGTCACTTTCAAATTTTATTGAAAAGGTCTTAACAAAAAGTTTTAATTGTTTTACAGCCATTCAGGGATGGCTACCCACAACCCTCCTGGGGTGAAAGTGGACTCGCACAAAATAAACAATGAACTCTGTTCCGAGTCAGTGGCGCATACCACCGTGGACCAACCGGCCGACTTGTGTGAACGCTGTGTAGGACCTTGCCAAGTCCGAGGTACCATAGAATCTGTCCGCTACACAGCGTGCTGTAATTGTGCCAGACTGAACAAATCACCACCAACACCGACCAAGTTCCGTAGAACTGTACAGAAATACAGCAAAATGTGTTGGTGTGACAGACTTTCCCAGGCCACCCTTGCATGCACTCGGTGCCATTGTGTGTATCAAGACAAGTGTGTGTCTTCTAAGGAACTTGCCACAGTAAATTCTGAGAAATCTATTCAGTGTGCACAGTATCAAGAACCACCATATCCATCTGTTTTCTTCTCTGTAAAACAACCTGCCATCTTTATTGTTGCCACATAAAGCTAACCAGAGTGATGTCAACAAACCGTCTGCCAAGGGAAGAACTCTGAGCTCACGTGCTGTGAAAACTGTGGATTTAGAGCCCACCGCCAATGCATCACAGCGAGCGAGTGGTGTGATCCCAGGAAGCAGTGTTTTGTGTGCAAACGGTGCACGACGCAACTCCACTTGCCATCTTTGCAATGCGCAGTCCAGGGCCTATGCAGCTGTACCTCGCCATCTGCCACCACTCTGCCACATTCCCCACCGCTCCTCCACATGGCTGCAGGACCATATGGCGCCACGCCCATCGCAGCACCAACAACAACACGACCACATGCTCTCTCGGCAGCAGCACCAGCATCTACACCCGCCCATTTCCAATAACTACCTGGGTTTGCAGGCCTGCGTACCGAGAACCCATCGGCCTTCCTGCACGACTGTACCAGAAGACTGCAGCGCTACAGCGATGAGGAAGAAGATTGGCCTAACTGCATGGGTGACTGTCTCAGTGGTGATCCGAGACAGTGGTAGCATGGCATTTCATACTATGGCATCAGGTGGGAAGAATTCCGCTGTACTTTTGAGTGCCATTTTGCAGGGACTTACAGCACCCTGCAAGCACGCAGACATGTCATTCTGGAGGCGCAGAAACCTGACGACCTCCTCTCAACATTTGCAATGCAGAAAATCAACCTAGTGCAGACATATCGTCCACAGATGTCAACCAAGGAAGTGCTCGAGATTGTACCAGGCACAGTGCGACCAGATTTCAGTAGCACTCTTCACACCACTTATTCACTACCCAGTGGATGACTTTATGAGGTCAATAGTGATCTTGGAACAGATGTCGGCGGTAACACATGCCCAGCTGCGCCGTGATTCTGGGCCACCACACCCCTACCGCGAGTGTGAGGCAAAAGTGGGGTCTGTGAGGGAGACTGAGGATAAACGTTCGGTCTAACCTATCAAAAATGGCAAAACCTCAAACCCCAGTGACATGCGTGTTCTAGAAAGAAAGAACAGGGCGACTCTGTGCAAACACACTCAGGACGTGGTCCACTATGGTTCGCCTGTCGATACTGTGATGGGCAGCGCATGCACTGGCATGACTAGTGTCCAAACTGCGCTGCAAAGTCGCATGATGGAAAACAGCCGCTGGGAAACAAACAAGAAGGGTAGAGCGATTGGACATCACCTACTCCCAGGTAAGCAGCGGTGAACTTGGACAGACTTCGCAACAATTACTCATCTCACAAATCTGCAGTAGTAAAAATCAAGTGATCTGTATCTCTGTTTCCTTAAACAATAAACAGTGCCACGCTCTGATAGACACCACTGCTTCACATAATTTTGTCTGTGCGAACCCACTGGACATCTACAAAATAAAACCAACAAATCAAAAAGTGCATCTTGCAACCACCCCCACACTGGTGAAACAACAGGCGAAATAACCATAACAACGCGTATTAGGGATATTGAAACAACCACGACAGCTTTAGTTTCTAATGACTTGTGAGAGGATGCAATTTTAGGCGTACCATTGCTAACCGAGCACAACACAGTGGTAGAACCAGTTGTTAGGTGAATCCACTTCAAACAGAAGGAATGCCAGACTGTATAATTTACATTCATGGAACAAGAGTGCAATACCGGACGCACAGCTGGACAAGCTTGATCATGCTGTACTGGCAGAGTACCATGACATAATCCAGCGCCTGCTCAATGAATACCGTGACATTATCACCGTCGCCGACCCCTTGCCTCGTACCAACATGGCAGAACATTGTATCTCTCACGCAGTCAAAACCAGTATACACTGCACCGTACTATTATCAACCACATCAACACTTCATCATTAAAGAAAAAATTCAGGAAATGCTTGATCAAGAGATTACTGAACAGAGCAACCTTGCTTCCAATTTTGCAATCACATTAGCTCCGGAAAAAAAAGGGACCTGGAGATTTTGCATACACTTTCGGCCCCTTGACCTCATTACAGAAAATGCACCATCTCCATTCAACATCAAGGACGTACTCAACAGTCTGGACCATGCCAAGGTCTTAACGTCGCTCAACCTCCGCAGCGGCTACTGGCAGATACCTGTCAAACTCGAGGATCGTCCAACGACTACCTGAAAACAGCGCCGGCAACATTCCAGTCCATGATGGTGCAAGTGCTCGACTGTTATGTAGGTGAGTTCACAATGACCTATCTTGACGAGATGATGTAAACTGGTCAGAGTTGTGGGAACACCACATGCGAAAACCTATCACTCATCCTTGAACGTCTTGCCATAAACCATCTCACTTGCGCAAATAAGAAAGGTCACCTAGGGAAAGCATGTATACAGTTTTTGGGGCACCTTGTGGATGAAAACGGTAACCGCCCCAAGCGAGAGCCAATATCTCATAAAAGACGCACCCCACTTTTTCTAATTTTTTTTGTAAAAATGTGCGGCCTATACATGCCGAAATATGGTACTTTGTGAACTTTGTGTGAGATAAGTCAGTCCTGCTCTTGTAAATGTAGATTGTGCCGGCATGCCATGCAGTAAGGGAATGACTATCCAAGGAATTGACTATACATTGGGAAGTTTTATCAGTTGCACGTCAACACAAACAATAACATGTCACCGCTGCAGCTGTAGATTATCTCCAGTCCTCGCTTATTCACGCAGACACGCGCGCAAAGAGAGAAGAACCCCGGCTAGCAGGTTGTAAATGAAGGTTATTAACGCAGCACGGGGAGTTTTATGACTCACATTTTCATAAACAGTACGTAGTGTTTTTTAAAAATTGTTTTGTAACTTTTAAGGATAAAACTAATAATTAACACTCATTGATTTCTTAAGTTAAAATTATGTGCCACATATACACAAGTTGAGACTAAAAATGTGTTATTTTTCATACCATCCCACCCTCATTTTCCATAACCGAAATTTTCCCACAACCGGAATAGCCCTTCCCCTAACGATTCCAGTTGAGAGGTGCTCTACTGT
Source organism: Clitarchus hookeri (assembly GCA_002778355.1). NCBI lineage: Eukaryota > Metazoa > Arthropoda > Insecta > Phasmatodea > Phasmatidae > Clitarchus > Clitarchus hookeri. The sequence continues at coordinate 625,010 of NQII01000579.1, read as the reverse complement.
ATTTTTTTGTCTCTTTTTGACAAAAAGCAATAAGTTTAACTTAACGTGATGATTTTTAAAGATGCTAAAAAAATAAGAACTGTTTTATGCCAACAAATTGTAATGACAGATGTAACTATTCCATGAGAAGTGGAATTTACAGTACACTATAGTAAAATATTTTAAAACTTCACAAGTTGTGGAACCCAAGGAATATGTTATCATATGGTTAGCAAATACCACATTAATTAAAAAAAATTTTTGTTTGGTTGTTGATACACTCAGGTTACCCTGAAAAGCAAGAGCATGGGCATCCAGTACAAGCAACTAAATCTATTATTGGTTATGTTAATGTCATTCCACAAAAATAGTGTTCACAAAAACACTGTACACAATCATTTACCTTAATGAAATGAAGTTTTACATAAAAAATAACCAATCAAGGTAAGATACAAAGAAATAATTGTAGTTCATTGCACTTGCAGTTTTATAGATATGTGTGTGTGTCTATATATATATATATATATATATATATATATATACACACACACAAACATATTTATCTTGTAATAGAGTAATTCAAATGAATTGTGACTCAAGTTATTAAAAGTTGACGCCTGCGGCGTCCCTATATTTTATTCGTCCGTACCACGCTCTAACGAAGCTCGCAGGCGAACGACATCAATCAGGATTTAGGGCCTGGCAGCCGTGACGAAGGGAACGGCGCCAGATCGGCCCTACAAGACGACCATTTGCATGGGAAGGCGGACATGCGGGAGAATAGCGTCACGGTGTGGAATCAGGTGACAGCGGGAAGAACACGAGGGCAGCGGCCAGGGGGAGATCCCAAAGTATTCCCACAACTCCGAACCAAACAACAAACCTCCAGCTAGAATAGAAGGACAGACGCCAGACTCCGCGAGCAGGCAGGAACGGCGAGACGTATTTATGACCTCGCCAGGCTGTGCTTTGTCCCAGGCTTTCGACCACAATAAAAACTGAGAGATTGTTTGGACGGGCGCAACGAGAGGCCCCTTTTCAATTATTTCTGCACGGACAGAACGGTGTGCTGAAACTGGTAAACCAGAACAAAACAGCAGATGCTGGACCCAAGTATGGAGCTGGAGTACACGCCCGCGGTTGATTACCCAGGGGGGCGGTCCGCGGCTACCTGGAGAAACCGGGGCAGTTTAACATGGCAATGAGGGCCTACAAAACCGGAGGAGTCCGAGGAAACATGGCAGTCGGCCGACGAGATTCCGGGAGGGAGGAGTGATTCCGCAGGAGACGAGAACGGCAGCCAGCCGCCATCAGACGCAGAGTCCTGCGTCGACCCGAGAAGGAGGGACGTCGTGACGAGTCACCGAGGCGCCCGTGACAGGACGAGAGCAGTTCCAGCTCACCGGACCTCATCTGCAAGAACAACTACCAGCACAGCAAGCCAGATAAGTACAGTCATCCAGCGAGTGTGAAGGACCTTTAGTAATTATCCCGCAGTGTGAAGGATCGTTTATAATAATCCAACAAGTGCGACGAAGATCCCCCCCCCCCCCTTTTACGACGCGAATTGTACGGAGCATACGTAGAAAAGGGAGGGAGTTGTCTCAAGGGCTCATGTATCAATTCACATGTTCACGCAACAATAAAACCTCGATTTGTGAAATATGAATTACCCTGTATTCATTCATTAGTGAATTGGACCATTAAACAACAGTGTCGAAGCATTCCTACGCCCGATCACTGAGGACTAGTATTAAGTGTTGGCGCCTCACACCACAGAACAGATTACAACACCTACGTCCAAACCTCAGCTTTGGCAGGTGTCAAAGTTTTGTGACAAATGTAGTTACATTTATAGTTTCTTTTAATCTGCTGATTCATTGATATCGCATTCTGAGGTTCAGCATCAATGAACTATTTGTCTTTATGAAAAATGATGTATACACAAATAAATATAAATACATGTATGTATGCATGTATATATATATATATATATATATATAGACACACGCACACATATATATATAGTGGGCTTAGTGGAAAAAGTTGGCAAGTCCAGTTTTACGTAAAAATGAGTTAACATCACAGTCAAAGTTGTACGCGCAATATCTTTGCCAGGAAGAAGTTTGGAAGTTCTCATGTGAAAGGCTGTAACTGTTTTCTTAGCACTTGGTTTCTTTAAGTCCATTAGAACACTATTCTCGGCAAGGAAAAACCAGGTAAGTACACTTACTGTCTTTTTTCAAAAAGTGTTACAACAACCTATGCAACTGTTTTCTCTGGAAAAAAATTGTATATGCACTTACTTCTTTTTTCTTGACAATACATTTCTTGGCTGCAACAGTTATAGGCCATTATACACTGAGGGAAATTATACTCTATAGATGGTAGTAAGAAATGTATTATACATCAGTTCCATTTGGCACTGATGAAATGAAATTATAGATCCAGATAATGGACAAGCATAGCAAATTCAAACAATTTTAATCCACGAACTTTAAAAATATTGAGTCTTATTGTTGCGGCTAAAGGTTCATGTGAGAAAGGGAATATATAACATGAAACTCAACAAACGCAAGTATAATATGTCGTAAAACCATTGGCATTATATTTTATTTTAATACAAATATATAGAATGCAAAATTGAGATATTGTAGGATTAATTTGAAATTAGATTGTTTAATTGATTATGTAAGACTACTATGAACCTGCTTTTTAATAATGTGATTGAAATAATGCAGAAGGAATATGAAGCACACAAGAAAAGAATTGCTAATGTACTCCATGAGAAAGTTAATGACAAAGACAGCTGTAAAAATGATCTGAAATTTTTATGAGCAAGTTTTTATTTACAAAGTTGTTGCAAATTCCTTTATATTATTCGGTGCAGTATGAAAAAAAGTATCCAAATATAATACAATACAGGTATAATTACAGTGGAGATTACATTAGAATTAACGTACAAGGAAAGGCTAGAACATGCATGATGCAGGAGACATTTAAAACCTTACATAAAAAAGTTGATTCCTATCTCCATGGAAAAGAAAAAGGATCTTCTACATTTGTGCAGATCTGGAGTAATTCTCAATGAAGCAAGCATAGTACAAGATTCTCCCCAATAGTGCCCACGAGAAGGACCACGTTCCATTATCAGTTGTTGAAGATGAGTCTGAAGATGAAGCTGATGAAATGACTAAAGCTATAGTTTATTAAATACAAAATTAATACACTTTGGCCTTACTACTTAATAACAATGTTGTTATGTGGCTATTGTGTTAATCTACTTGGTTACACTGCATGCAATTATTGTTAACACATGAGGTTAGGATTTCATATTGTTGAGCTGCAATAATTTTCATTCATGTATGTTTAAACATTATGTATAATGATTTTTAAATACATCACATTGTTTTAAGACAACAATGACCTTCAGTAAGAAATTTTACTGCAGCATTATTCTTACAAGTAATAAGTATATAAGCACCTCATAAATCTCTCTTTTTTTGTAATGGTCCTTGAAGACATTGTCAATTTGACCTGTGCCTTGGTTTTTCAGGTTTAATAATGTATTTATTGATACAGAAAATAAATTGATGCAGTATTTTCATAACATCGATTTTCACAAGCTTTTCAAAACATTACATTAGAATATCTATAACTCCATAATATTGGCCAGGGAAAAGTTTGAGGTGCCACACAGACAACTAATTTGTGATAGTGCTCTTAGACTTTGTCATTACATGAAGTATGTATTTGTAAATAGGATGTAATCATGTCATGTACCAACACAGTATTTTTTAAATCTGATTTTTTTATAAGCTTTTGAAACTTTAAACACAAATATCTCAATAGTCTACAAAGTGGACTTAAATTTTTCCCACTAAGACCACAATATATTTATGTAAAAAATAAATGCCAACCATTGCCACCCTGGAAATAAAATTACCTCGTGGACTTTGAACAACTAGTTCCTGTACAAAGTTCAATATCCCAAAATATACTATTAGTTCTATTACCATATTCAATGGATCCTTTTATTGCAAATCCTCTAAATCATGATAAAAAATATAATAAGCACCTGTTTATAACTTTTAAGCCCATTTTATCATTTTGCGTGCTACATTTTGTTTACAGTAGGTGTTATAAATATCCTCCATCATCATCTGTGCAGTGGACACAGCAGCATACCATAGATGCATATACAGTCGGTTCACGACTGGAAGAAACTTTTGAAAATCAACCTTTGAAAAAACACCCTAACCGTTAGCTACATGCATATAACATTACAAACAGCGGCGAGCGCGGATACAGTTATGCCGTTCGGTTGCCAGCACAAAGAGAGGAAATAGTTCCAAAGTTTTAACGTAATTGTTAATTTATCGCTTACAAATGGGTTTCGAAAAGACTTGTGTCTTATTATACCAATTATTAATGACGTGATGCTAACATATTTAGATTTCAACGTTTCTTGCATAGTCACATGATCAGGCTCAAGGTGAAAGTAGCGCGGCCATTTGTTTACAAACCTTCGTTCCGTGTGTAGTTGACTGGGTGTGGTTGACACACATGCCAGAGAATTTGTGTGATTATCTTGTTTAACCTATAATAATTCATTTATCTGTTTTTTTTTTACTAATATCCGCTCTTTATTATTTCTCGTTGTATTGATTCCTTGCGTTTTCCAAAACCTGTATAAGAGATTATTCGTTGTGTGTTCCCACGTGTTTAATATTTTTTAAATTTATTTCAGGTTTGCTTAAAATTTTATTTACTGTATTTTACACTGTATATTGCGGTAGTTTTTGTTTGCAGTCATGAGCTCTAGCAAGGTGAAGAAAAGAGAAGTCACCACTCATCAACGCCACCAGGACATCATTAACCTCACCGAATCAATGTATTCCCTAATTAGACGAGGGGAAATGAAACCGTGCAACATCGCGGAAAGAGCGGTAGAAAATTTTGAAACTCTCCAGATCCACAGTGCTAAGGTATGTTAAAATATATGTAGTATTAACTATTGCGTTTGCAAGTGGTGTGTGTTAAGGTCAATTATGTTGGCCTACGAAATGTGTTTACAAGAACATAAAGAAAATTTGTTAATAACTTGATAACGTCGTCGAGTGTTGTCTACGTATCTTTTTAACGTTTTATTTAGGTAGTTATTAAGTTTAGGGGTTTTTCTGCAAAAATTAAAATAATCCACTTTACTAATGATGCAGAACACGAATATATGAGGGGCATTAACGTCCGACTAATTTCGTAACATGTACCCACCTAACCTAACAGAACCTAACCCCACGATGGGTGAATCACTATTTTACATTTTTCAACTAACCTAGGATTGTTGGGTTTTACACTAACCTACGATTTTTTGGATTTTACACTAACTTAGGATTGTAGGGTTATATAGACTCAAATGTGAGTGTATGAATCACCTAACTAAAAGGTGGTATTACAATGTGTAATTAAAAATAAAAACTACTTTGTGTTGGAATTTGTGTACCCCTGCGAGGGATTCTTCATAAACAACCCAATATATACAGTGGAAATTTATTATAAAGACAACTGACAATGGTAAGGAAAATTGCCTCTATAGTGATTTTGTTATAGGCAATTAATTTTATATAGGTTATGGAGAGATGGTGCATTTTAAGATGCTGAAGAAACTGCTTGTTTTGTATTTAGAAGTTACATTGCGGCATTAATTGCCATTGTTATAAATCACTAAATAGATTATAGTCAATATAACTGGAACGTCCCCTACTATTAAACATATCTGTATCACTTCACTAAACACGAGAGGACATTGTAATTGATGAAATCCCTGTCATAATCTTTTAAGAAAACAATTGTGTATTAATGCATTTCCCCAACACCGCTGTTTTACAGCCATTGTCTTTTAGTT